>JARYHS010009186.1:147799324-147907321 GCA_031002005.1 Vandiemenella viatica | reverse complement strand
CTATTATTTATATGATTGCTATTTTTCGCGATTACCTGCGTTTCGTGTAAACTTTCTCTGAATTTTTAATAAACTTTTGTGTTTCTTATATTATGTCAAAAAAAAAAATAGGTTATGTTGTGACCTGGTTCTAGTAAGTGCTTCAGATAATACAGCGTAAACAAGGAATGTACTTCCTCTTACATGCATTTCTGCATCCGTAAAAAAAAAAGTAGAATGTAAATTTAAACTAATTGTAGTTTTTTTATCTCTGCCAATAATTTTTTATCTCTGTCCATCTTTGTGCATTTACTTCAACAAAAGCTACACTTCCTTTTAACAACATAAGTGCAAATAAAATAAAATGCATACTTGCTTTTAATATTTCGCAGTCATTTGTTTGAAATTTCCTGGTTAACCAAGCAGCCAGAGTAACTAACAGTTCGGGTATCAATTTTCAGTTGTCGATGCCCAGAATTCAGATACAATGAGTTTAATTAAAGTGCATATGTTCAAGAAGTTATTGATTGAAATAGGCTTTTAATATCAGGAACGTAAATGTTAGTTTAAATACGTTAATTTGCAGATTAAATATTAGTGAACATGAGATCGTCTCTTACTTATATTCATTACCTTTATGTGGGAAGCAAAAAGAATAGTGACCACTGTGTTAGCGGAAATCGTTGACCGGAGTGGGCTAAATAAGGGCAATGTCTCCAGGAACACATTTCACCGGAAGATGGGAGCGGCTGGAAGTCCTGAGAACTTAATACACCGAGAAAGCTCCCACTTTCATCAACAAAAAAGATGTCTTTAAATAAGCAGAGGAGCGTGTAGTTTGCAGCAAGTAAATCAGCGCAGGCTGTTTTTTGCTGTAGTCTTGTCCTGTCTCGAGGGAGGTGGCAGGCGGGAGGCAGCGAGGGCGTCGCCGTTAGTGGCGCGCCATCTGCCGCCCCCGAGTTACGACCGCCCCCGCTCGTCGTCAGTCGCTGCTGACGCGGCGGCCCTTGGCGGCAGCTGACCGCCCCCACCCCGCCACAACTGTTGCTGCACCTCCTTCCGCATCGCCGTCAACTTTCTCCTGGAAAGCGAGACTATCCCGTCTTAGGCTGGCCGCACACGTGACTGAATACTTGACGAGTAGAGCAAAGTAACCAAACCCGGATCCGAGTCCCCAACTCACCCTCCCCCCTTATTTCGCTTGGATGGTGCTGCATTCTGGCAGCATTTATTTGAACATATAGTTATCGAAAAAAAATATTGTTTTGAAGTTTTTATGACTGGACAGAGACAAGTATCCCAACAGTTAAGCTATTAGTGCTTTAATTATAAAAGTTTTTGCAGAGGTCCATTAAACAGTGTTTTCGTAGTGTCCCAAAGGGAAAAGGTAACAGTCCGTTTACTGCAGGGAATTTGCCAAATAGTGTTCTGTATCTCCGTGTAATTTTTTTTACTTTTATATCTACCCAACATTAATTTTTAATGCGTGAAACTGCCAAGTCAAAAACGTCCCTTCTCGGACCCTAGGCATTCCATAAGTCGGACAGCCCCTCTCCCCCCCCCCTCCCCAATAATTCACATTAATATTTCTGCAATTCATTGAAGTGATTTGAAACACTGCTTCAAATGCCCATAAGCTTGGTGAGATAAAGTAGTGATTTTTCGTTAGTGAAAGAACTTTTTAGTGTAAAATCTTAACAGGGGTTCGAAATTTTCTACCTTTTTCACAGGCAGTTTTTGCAACTTTATACTAAAAAACTAATATTTACTAATTTCTATCATGTAAGCAACTTGAAAACATACAAAGAACGTAATCCATTAAAATTAAAGTAAATTTAAATCAAATAGAAGAAAGGTAAAAAAATAATGGTGGTACCACTGGTTCTTTTCTTGTACGGATGAGCTGAATACTTTCACAAGTGTCGTCGATTGTATGTAGGATAATATTGCACACGTATTTTGAGTAGACGCTGGTTATTTTCAGTCCCTATGGGTGTGCAAACAGTCTCAGTGCTTGTAAGAGAGGAGTCGTGTTCAGTCAGCTGTGGGAGCACATTTATTAAATGTAAAAGCCGATACTTCAGAGCATTCCCCCACACTTAAGTATGTAATTCTGCAGCTATTCCTTCCAATCCTGCAGTTTTTCTGTTTTTTGTTTTGATTAAAGCTTCATTTAATTCTTCTAGCGATATGTGACCTAGCCCCTTTGTTTCTCTAATTTTATCTTCTCGTATCATCACTTTGTTCTTAAACCGGAGGCTTTAGTAGTATTTTGTCCAGTCTTGCAGGTCTTTTACTTCGATATAAGCAGTGTCTCTTTCTGTTCTGCTCAAAATCCATAATATTTTAAAGGAATAGTCCATGAGCCCATAACCATCATTTTTTAAATGACTGACAGATTTATCCCAGCTCTCTCTATGTGTTTTCCTTATAATGGATCTTGCTTCCTTTATTTTAGCTTATAATATTCTCTTACCTCATCTGTACCATTCTGTATAAACGCGAAATAAGTCTTCGGTTCTCTCCCACTACTTTTTTTATTTCTTAAGACCCTTCCTGTTTCTGCTTACTCTTGTTTTATCTAATACTTCACCTGCTATTTTTGTGACACATTCTTTTATAGTATGCCATTCCGAATCTATTTATCCTTTTGTTGGTTTCTCTGATAGACATTTGGTCAGTCTTCTTTGGTACAGATCTTTAATACAGTCTTTATTCAACAGGCAAAGTTGAAACTTCTTAGAATATTTACTTTCTTTCTATTCTTCCTTCTATTCCAAAGTACTAATTTACGTTTAAATGTATGTTAATAGTGCTTTCTTTTACAGTGCTGCATCTGTTCAATAAATCAGTAAATGAAGATTGGTCAAACGGTTTTTATTAAAAGTTATATTAATCAACAAATATTTCCTTTTGTTCTTTATACGTGTAAGTAGTTTTTTGTCTTATTTTTATGTAGGGTTAATATCATAAAATTATGGAATGTCAATTTTAATTTTTATCATATTAGTTTTTAACGATTCCCGCTATGCGAAATGTAACAATTTCCAATCATACAATGCAAGTTACCAAGAATTTTGAGTCACGTTCCTCAGTTTACAGTAGAAAAGCAGAACCTTCTTTACCTTAAAGACATGTCCGTAAATTATTCATAGCTTTTAGCTTTAATTGTATTTTACCTTGCGTAGCTAAAATTCTTTTGAGTAAAATTTTCATAAAAATGAATATTTATTGCAGTATTAAATATACTGAGATGTTTCTAATTACTGGCTGTCTTTTCGGCGTGTCTACAGAATGAGTTTATTTGTCAGCTTTAATGGCTGAATTTTAATGTCTTGACAGCTAAAAGCACCCACGCACAGTGAAACTTGTTTAGAATTTTTTATTAAAATTTACTATCCTAGTTCCTCACAACCGCTGTGTGATAGGTGCGCTGCGAATTTGAAACTGCGAAAAATGTAACGCGAAAGTTGGATGAAAAATTTCGTGGTTTGAAACATAGGGTTTCAAAATTATAAACTTCATTTTCAATTCTCCTGAGATTTTTAGACGAACCAACTCATGAAAACGTAAAGTAAATGTTAGAGCAATTGTTTGCTAATTGATATTATGATAATTGTCTTAATAAATTTTGGTTAAAGTTCAAATCAACTCAATTTCGTTGATATTAACGTAGTGAATAAACGATATATTTATTTATTCATAATTTTATCATTACAAATTAACTCGTATGACACTACTGATCAGCATACGGTATTTCTCCAGGATTAGAAACTTCCACGCTAAAATCAATATCGTTATAGTGATGTTATATTACGCATTTTAATTCATACTTAGCACTGTATTCATTGAATCTGTATTTCTCAATTTTTAGAAATCAAGATGTAATTATTATAAACACATATTGTTAATTATCACAGAAAATCCACTAAATCCGGTCTCTCGTGATACATATTTCTCCATAAACACTAAACACTTACGTTAAAATCCTAAATTATGATTATGATCAAAAATCTATAAGATAAAAAATATTTTAGAACCGTTCATTACCATTATAACTAACTCCTAATTTCCTTTCTTTAGTAAGGTTTACTGTGTGATTAAGACCAAATCTTAATATTGTGAAAACAGTCAATGAACAAATTTTTAAAATGTTTCCGCAAGATGTTTCTCTGTGTTCTCTTGTCTGTGATATGTTTTCCAGTTCTCGATAAACTGAGTTATAAAGGTACACGATGCAAGTAATTCCACCACATTGTTCGTTGGCTTCGACGTCCCGCCACGAATAAAAATCGTTGTATTTACATCACAATTTATACTAACGTCCTGACGAAGGATCAATCCAAACAATTTTGTTACACAAGTGAAACCAAAAGTGATTTAATACTCATTCTTTTAACGCCTTTTTAACACATTCATCACATTTTTTATGTAAAAAATATTAAAATTTCACATGAATTTAGCACCCGTGCTTGCATACTTGGCATGTTATACGAGAAAACTGTTATTACCTTATTAATTTCCAAAATGAACCATGGCGTTGAGTTTGACGTTGTCAGTTATTGCTGTTACTCTTTACATCGCGTCAGATCGCCAATTCCAACGCCCTAGCATAAAATTTGCGTAGTAGTAAAAAAGATGTGCTATAATTGGCACCAGCTAAGTGTTAAGTGATCACAAGCTAAACCACAACACATTAAAATGCAGGCGAATATGAACTGGAAGGCCGTATTGCAATCTTCACGAAACATAGTTCAAGGTCCGAAACGATTCTCAGACCACGCAGCAAACTAACGTATGGGAATCAAGGAAGAAACTACTTGGCTGGGGATCCATTCTCATGTTTGAAGCCGAGGGTTAGAAACAGAAGAGACTTTTGCGGTTCCGGTTAAACGTGGTCTAGAGTACCAGGTAACTTATATTTATATGTAATTTATATGCACCAGGATCTTTAGACACTAATCAGATCACAATGGAACTAAATTACAGATCAGTAAATGGTCTGGTGGCTAATTGGTTAGGGCACTTGCTTTCAAACGTTGAGGGTTTGGTCCTGTGTTCAAATTCCTGTAGAGTCGTGAATTGTCTAGTTTTTAATCATATGAGCCGGATTCGACATTTAACTTTAGGTCCCAGAGGAAATGAACTGGTTGTCCTACCACTGACACCGTTGTTTCGTACGCCTCTTTTGGAAGGATCTAACCAACCTTCAGGTTGTGGTCTAAGTTACTTCTCTTTTATAGAATTATATGTATCAAATTGCGCTTTCCAACAGTAAAAATGGTAGCCAATAGTTTTAGGTTTGAGGAAATGCTGTGTGTTTTAGGAATACTTACCAAAATTAAAGCTGTCGATAGTTAGCTAGTCAATTAGTATTATCAATTTTGAAATAATTTGAACTTTTTTTCACCTATCGCATCGCGTTTACCTAATGTCTGCATTTATTGCTTTACGTTCGTGCTGATCAGTTTTATCAGAGGACCGTATAACAACCCGTGATAGAGTCGTAACAGGGAGAAATTTATGTGGGAGTTTCATCTTTATTCGCGAAGATATCCTGGCTGGTGGCTGGAGACATCTTTGATCCGCTTATCTGGTTAGCCGCGAGCTGTACTTGTCGCAGTGCTATGGGCGCGGCAGCCAAACGCCAGTCGTAAATAGCCGCCTCGGGGTCTGCGTGGTCGCGATATCTACTATGCCCCCAGGGCTGTCATAACGCCCAGAAATGGTCCGCAGACAGGTTTCTTGGCTCATCGGGAGATCCGTTCTGGCACCGCTTGGATTATTTGTTAAACTCGGATAGACCTACGTTTTTAGAGTTCAATGAAGTATGGCCCACACCGTTGGCTGATGTGACCGGCCCCTACCACGGTGTTAGCGGGTTCAGTCACCGACAGTGAAAGATATTTTCACCATTCCGAACTTGGCCCGAAGGATAGGAGAGATGGTGGGGGTAATTCCTAATCATTAGATTAGGTCATGCGTTCAGTCTCCCCGCAGTGCGCAAAGACTGATAGTTAGGGTTCGGATCTTGATGACCAAAAAATATAGAAATATTAAGACAAATATGACCTTAAAATGGATAAAAACGATCTAAAAATGACAAAATATGAACCAACTTTTAAATTTACCATACATTAAAACATGCTCAATTATACATCATTTATTTTGTTTGGTAGTGTCGCTTTCATGAAGACAGCATAATTTGTTTCCGTGCACTCACTGCACTATTGAGAAGTTAAATTTTAAATAGTGTTGTTGAAGTAACTTTAATTTTAGATAATTTACAGAATAGAACTCTTTCATCAGTACTAAAATACTCCTCTCTTAATTCCCTTACGTAACTTCGCACTTTCAGAAATTTTTACTTTCGGCATTATGGTAGGTCAAGTCACTGATCCAATGCAGATTTAACGATGACAGGATATTTCACTGAGGTATTGATTGACGAGTATCAACACAGGCATGCTTCTGCTGCATTGTCCAGGTTAAAAGGCGAGCGGAACATTACGTTTGGAGTGTGAGAATAATGTATAACTTTAATTCTTGACTGTTGAATTCTGACCACAGTGAAAATTAGTTTTTTCCCCCACCTGTATAGCAGAAGTACAGTTCTGTGAATAATTATCTTAATTTCTTCTCATCTATATCTAATGAATTCCCCGTACTATTAAACAAACTACCAGATTTTTCTTCAAAATATGACCATAAATACTATCGAAATATGACCTAATCTAGGAAAATGGTCTGAATATGCATTAATATGCTATGTAAAAAACATTTAAATACAATCAGAAACGTTGAATCAGTGTTCAATTCAGCATTTCAGCTCAAAAAGAAGGCAGGAAAAAAATATGACTTGTCATAAAGATCCGAATCCTACTGATAGCATACGACACTTAATGATGATCCGTTTGTTGGATGGTATGACGCCAATTATTGCGAAATGTATAAAGATGTAATTTTGTATGTATTTATAATTTATGACCGGGTCTTCGAGAGGTCTGGTGCTGAGTGGTTAAGACGTCTGACTGGAGATCGGAAGGTCTCCGGATCGAATCTCTGTCTCGGCGGGGATTTTGAAAGCCCCTTAACCCGACCTTCACCTCTGGCACAGCTTCCTGTGTACCGTGAAGTACGCCAGAAAGCTTCCGTGATTTGGATTCCACTTGCTCTTTACCCGGTAGGATTACCGGGTTAGGTTAGATAATGAGGAAAAGAACTAGCCATCTAATGCCACAGAGGTTGCCAGTAAAACAGTATGTGTTACTAATATTCCTGATAAGGCATATCTGTAGTAACGTTAAGAAAAAATATCAATTGGTTCTGTGTTATGAAACAGAATAATGTATTTTAATGCAAAATAAATATTTAAAACATATTCTTTGCAAATGTAGACATTTGAATTTTGTCCATTGTTTTTCTGACGTCAGAAACAATAAGTAAGTCGGGAAGGTTATTGCTATATAAATTGCGTAATTAATTAAATGGCTCACATTGACACAAGAACTAACCAACATAAAAAACAATTTTACGCGAGATTAGGGATGTTAAGCTTGGCGGCTCCTGTGGTGTCTTCACTTGCTGAACACATGACACTTATATCAATTATAACAGAAATCTACACATTTCCAATCAACACTTTTACAAACGGAGGGAAAGCATGAATTAATTGTACTAAAGAGTCGTTAACTATGCATTAACTTATAATACAACTCGTCTCGGTTTAACGAATTCATCTGGCCACAGCCATTGACTCATAGTTTTGAAATTTGCTAAACATATCATTTAAGCAGAATAAACATTAGTTTACAGATGAAAATAGATACGACTCAGACTCGTATACCGAGCCTGGTAGTCCGGATGATACTGATTCAAATCCCTTTCCGGTCATCCAGATTTCGGTTTTCCATGGTTTCCCAAAATCACTCGAGGTGAATGCAGGGACGCTTCCTTGAAAATACTGTGTCCGAATACATTCCCGTCCCTTATATTCCTCCCCAAAGCCTTTCCCGTCTCCTGTGACCAATGACCACGACGATAAAAAGTCGTAAATTTCGAAACAAGAAACAAATCCCACTGGTGTGCATTGATAAAGAAACTATTTTCTTCTATTTATTTATGTCCTTTGGTAAAACGTTCTTACCAACTAATGAAGCCTGTGTGATATCCATCAAATTATTCCAGCAAAGCCGTAAACAAGTTAATAATGCAATGTAGTCTTCACGGGTGTACCGCCGGATAGTGTGGAAACACAATATTTCGACGGCTAGATCCGCCGTCTTCTTCAGGTGTAGAGACATCTGCACTGGTCGGTTGACCCACAGTATACGCAATTAATTTTCTGATTGCATTGAGAAGGAGGTAATACCGAACTGTTGGCGTATTGAAATATCGAATATTATATATCATATAAATGGAACTTGTCCTACTATCTATATAAAAAGTCCTAATGCATATCCTACGTGTGGTCCAACTAATAAACGGGCTGATGTCCACATAGCGTGGTAAGATCGGTAAGTTAACTGCACGCTAATACACTGCCGTAACTGGCGTCGGGTGTTACAATTGATCCACATTCAAGCCTCATAAAGGCAGCCTGGTCTACTGTTTTTAGGAGGTTTTTCTTAACGAAACATTCAAGTGCTGTGGCTGTCTGAAAGTTCCACACCACAAAATCACACAAATACAGAAGTCATAACATGAAGAAAATTTCCTACACTAATTACGGCATATAACTTTGTCTTGCCATCACCGAGGTTCTAGCAGTTCATCGTATTTTTAAGATTGCAACTTGTTTTCTGGAAAGTTACATCGTTAAATCACTTTAGGTTTGCAGAATGGCATTATCTCACTTAGTAATCTATAATTCGAGGAGCCAAACGGAAAAGTTTTAAATGTAGACAGAGAATATCAACCACTAAACTATTTGTAACAGTAGCTATTGATTTGGTCTTAATTAATAATTTATAATGGTGAGACCGCTCAGAGGCTGACCCCCGTTCGCTGCCGACTATGAAAGTTTGAAATGAATCAAATTTGTTGTGACTGAGGTCAGTGTCAGTCGTTTTGCAAACAAAATAGGTTAAAACACTTAATACTGGCCGTAATAAGATACCAAAGCTTAGTCCGTTCAGGAAACTGAAGAAATCCATTATTTTTCCTCGACTCTAAACGTCTGAAACGCCCTTTCAGGCTCTCTCCTCCTCATTACAACTAAGTATACAAAAAAAGGGACCGAGATGATGGCACGAAGAATGTGTTCGCGAACGTAAAGAGATAAATCAGAAGTTGCACAGCAAAATTCCGAATATTTCTGATTTGTGATGCGCAATGAACCCTCACAAATGTTTAAAAATTTGTTATATGAATCATTTAGCGGCTTTAGGATAATGAGTAGCAGTGGCAATTAATTGAAGACATGTTGAAAATTAGCTGAAGCTTCCACTTAAGCTCTAATCAGAATCTACTAAGGCTACTTCAATCTTTCCAAATCAGGCATGTAGACGCTCTGTTCTCACGGATCTAAGTCATTTATAATCTCTGTCTCTTTGCACCATATTTCGATTTATTCACGATTACTTTCATTATGAAATTTCGATCAAAAATGTGTATTGTGCCGCAAAATATTAACACTCAAACTAGTAATATCGATAGATTAACTTCTTCGCTTGACTTGCATTTTTTTGATTCAGTTAGCAATGGCTTCCCATATCCTGCGCTTTATCATCTACTGTTGTATGATTCAGACGATTCGGTATAAGTGATTCGCTTATACCCAAAAGCGGCAGTATCGATTTAGACTTGCTTCTAGTCGGGACATTTTCAAGAGATGAGATTTTTAGAAGCTCAGAACCAATTAGAAATTAAATTTAATGCGTATCAGTCGCTGCGACCAATAAGAGGATGGAATATTTCGTAAAAATATTGCGCAGTAACTTCTGCCTGCTTATTCCCTTCATCTTGGCAGAAATCAAATTAAAAAGAATCTCCAACAATTCCAGCACGTCGAGCGTACGCAATTTCTTTTAAGCGTTATCGAGTTAGTGGCCAAATTAATTTGATCACACAGAAAGGAGTTGCTCCATTATTTGTGCTCATTCCAGTCTGTCCTAATTGTCTGCTCGAATCTTCTTTCACCCAGACTCCTCCTCAGATTGGCGTAACGTACACTAAAGGAATTCGACAGATTTCACTTTGTACAGCTTTCCTTTCAAACTCACTGATTAAGTTTTTCTTAATAAATTTTTTGAAAGACTTTTCTCCAATTGCTGTATGCCGATACCCTTTGTGACGAATTTTCGGTGAACGGAATATTAATCAAAGGCAAACTTGTCTGGGAGGAGACGAATCTTCGAATGAACAAAACTCTAAACTTTCTCTTTTGCTTGTCATACGTACGTTTCGAATCAGCAACAATTATTTTCCAACATGTTTTATCATTTTTTTTGTTCTAACTACATTATTAATTTGTGTTTATTCTTGTAAGAAGTAAATAATTCCGTTGTCTCCCATCCTTCCCAGTAAATTACCTATAAATCACGTTTATTTTAACAAACTTTCTAATATAAAATAATTTTTTTTTAGTGACCAAGTAACAAGTTATAATCGCACCAACGTTCTTAACTTTTCACAGAAATAAAAAAGAAGCAAAACACAAAAATATGAATAATAGATGTACTGTTCCATGGTCATCAGTATTTCAACACTGATTTATTTTCCAGTGGTCCATATAATTATGAGGTGATACTCATTACTGTTGTAGCTAGAATAATAAAATATGATGTAATTGAGATAACCCCTAAAAAAAAAATCCAGAAAAAGAACATAAGATGAACACTGTGAAAATGAGATAATTACCATCTAAATTCGCCTTTTAGTATATTACTTTCTTTGCATCCTTGCAACCAGGTACTCATGGCCAAGAAACATGTAAACAAAAATAGTATTAACTCTGAAGAAGATTGCAACCTTAAAGACAAAAGGTTAGTGAAAGAACGAAAAACACGGCATTATCCGAGAAATAATTAAATTAAAGCAGCTCGATCACATTATTGAGATTTGATTTTCATAAAAATCAATCCAAAACAAGTACACTCTAACTATGATAACGTGTAAGAGAATACACAAATTATCAACGCTAAATATGTCATAATAAAGACGAATTTGTTGAAACCACGAAGACCCGAAATCTATTATAATTTGAAATCAAATGTTTTTTGTAATTACAAGAGTTTTCATTGCATTTGTACATACAAAATTCAAATAAAATTACACATTAACTGTGCGACCACTTCATCCGGCAACGCTGCGTGCATAACAAAAGAGGGGATTTTCACATGACGCAGTGAAACCTCTGAACATTTTCCAGAGATACTGCGAGTGACAGCCATGTGCCATTTCGTGCGTTCAGTTACGCGGCATAACAGCTTTGACAGATTTTAACTACTTAGCGTGCTTCGTGCTTAAATCAGCTGTGATTCGTAATCCGATTAACTCTGCGATTCTAGTATCGACCATGTTATCGTACTAGGATGAAGGTCTCGATTTGGAATCCGTGGCAGATCCGATTTACTGCACAATTAGCAGCTGTCTGCTCTCAACAGCCAGACTTGGGCTGTACACAACTTAAGTGCTCATTGTTGCTAACTGACGAAGTGATGAGTAAATGGTTTTGGTTGCAGAGTTTTTCACCAAAGAGTGTATTAGCCATGTGGCTTTATACAGGCAATTAGAACTTAACAAACTTCATCTACGATTTGTTGAAGTTTAATCCTTTTTGTTTTGTTGTTGTAGTCTGACTGATAAGCATGAAGAAACGACGTTTGGTAATTCAACCCACCTACTATAGACTCGGAACCTTAGTACACTTCTATTTTACGCGATGTACTAACGTGAAAGGTGTGGAACCATCCATAGACTACACTAGTAATGTGAAAGCTGCGAAAAAGATTGGAAAAAAATAACCTGTTTATGTTAGCCTATCGTTTGCTGTGATCCGCTAAAGTTGATGCTCACATGTCCTAAGTCACTTTCACACATAATAAAATCACGCATATGCTGAACGCTCACCCAGCTGATTTAATATTTCTGTACTACTCGAGAAAAATGACCCACTGTAATGGTACATCATGTTACAGTTAGCTACGGTTTAGAGGCCAGAGGAGACTATACAGACTACCCCTTGCCCGACTCAAGCCCCCCCCCCCAAAACCAAAATCTATTGAGGGCAAGCCCTCCCCAACCAAAATCCAGTCAAGCCAACACCCCCCCCCCCCAAATCGAAGTCCTCTCAAGCCTCTCCCAAACCAAAATCCTGGATCCACCCCTGGTTAGGTCTTAAAAATGGAATCTCTTTTTACTTTTTAGTTGTTGTTGTTCAAAAATTCTACTCACATTCATAAGCTGGGAATAGGAAAGTTAAGACAAAATTTCTTCACCGTAATCATATCTGGAGATGTATTATTCTTCACCATGGTTTTGATAAATACCTGCTGATGACCTATTCCTCATATTCTTCAAAATTTTAATATCAGTCTCACCACTTTCTTCACGGTGTTCTCAACTCAGTTTTCACCATCTAACTGTTCTCCGTATTGTATTGGCTTGGCTATCTCTCGGTCTATCACCCGCTCTCCAGTATAACCTTCGTGTTTTGTCTTGCCCTAATTCAATTCCAAAGTTTGGGAGAAACCTGTGTAGTTGTCGGTGAGTAAATTAAATTACCTTTACCTGTTATTTATTAACTTGTAACGGATCCATTTATCTTGAGACGTCTTGCCTCGCAATTGGATACGTAACTATTAGACCTGGATCGTCCAGAGCACTGTAATTAATATGGAGAAGGTAATTAACTGTAACTCAATTATTTCGTAATTCAGGCAGCTAAGATTTGGCGTTACTACCAAATTGAAGTATTTGCATGGTAATGATGACTACGTTTTAGTCCTTTAATGTGGATATTTGGTAAGTAGTTATTGCATTCAACTGACTTCTTTATATATTGATAATGTTTTTATCTGTGAATAGATGCAATATGAATCAAAATAAAACACTGAACTACTTGTATCTGATTTTTTTAACTGCTTAACGTCTCTTAACAGCAAGGGCTTTAGAGTCGGGAAAGGATGGGGGGGCAAGGAATGGGAAGGAATTCGGCCATGGCCTTTTGAAGGAAGCATCCCGGCATTTGCCTGGGTGATTTGGGAAACCATGGAAAACCCAAACCTGGATGCCCGAATGGGGATTCGAACCGCCGTCCTCCCAAATGCGAGGCCAGAACGCTAACCGTTACACCACCACTATCAGTTCTGATTTTCTACTGCTGAGTGTCTGTTATAATATTGTTCTTGACAGCGTTGATAGGGATACATGTGGAAATGTGTTCATCAATACTAGTCAACAATGAAAGCAAGCTAAATTAAAAATAACTATTCGAATTCTTGAGCATATCCTGTTCCACGGAATATCAGTTATCATTGTGGCCCCGCGTACAAAACAAATTAATCAAAACTTCCGCTAATATTACCTAACAAAAGTTAAAACTTCTATACACACTCAAAAATATAGTAATCAAACTGTTACCTCTAACGGAACACAATAAAATAAAGATAAGGCAGACATGAATGTACGTCTGAGCGACCATAAATATTCTTGCTGAGACAGGATTTTCAAGCAGAGTTTAACGCACTATATATATATTTTTTTTATTTTTTCCTCATCGGCGGATGATGACTGGGAGAAAGGGAAGGGAAAGAATTTGACTATAGCTTTTTGGAGGCACCATCCCGGAGTGAATTTGGGAAGTCATAGAAAACCGAATTCTGGATGACGTTGTATTATAAAAATTTTCACAATTGTTCCGAGAATTTCTAACAAAAGCATGAAGTGAGAAATAAATTTCGAAGATGTTTCTTAAACTACGATCATTAGATTGTTTTATTATAAGAAACTATGAGGAATTGACATGCTGTACGTAAGTGGGGTTGAACCAAATGCGGGACTATGCACTCAACTCCGTAGTGGCAGATATGTCTGTTTGAGCGAAGTGTGAAATGATCAGAGGGTGGAGAGTTCCTCTTCGGACACCTGGCCGCCCTCATTAAGACGCACGCCAATGGGGCTAATGAAACGTCATTAGCGGTCTGCGCACAATGAGGGCGGCCTCAGTCGCCGTGAAGCTATCATTAGCGGCAGGAACCCCGGGCAGGGCCTCGCATCAACGAGAGGGCCGTTGCACTAAAGACAGGCTGCGGTGTCTCGACCCGACCATCAACAAACGCCAGCTCAACGAAAATATACCACGGTGATGTGAATCAATGATATCAGTTGCAGCAGGAACGTGTTGCTTCAGTGACTCATTTAGAATGGTTTAAGGGCACG
Source organism: Vandiemenella viatica (assembly GCA_031002005.1). Taxonomy (NCBI): domain Eukaryota; kingdom Metazoa; phylum Arthropoda; class Insecta; order Orthoptera; family Morabidae; genus Vandiemenella; species Vandiemenella viatica. Next base: position 147,892,960 of record JARYHS010009186.1, on the reverse strand, counting down.
ATGAAATGAATTTGGGTAAGATATAATTAAGTTAAGATTTTATTCATGAAATGCTGCAAGAAAAATAATATAAAAACACACAAACTGGTATACATATAATATCTGATGTGATAGAATGCTGTAAATTCGAAATCAAGATGCTGGTAAAATGATTCTTCTTCACAAAAGGTACAATTTAATGTCAATTACGAATATTTAAAGTTGTATAAAAGTACTATCTCGTTTTATGGAACGTAATTGCCCGTCAAAAATTAAATAATTTGAAATGTGCTGTAGAAAGTCGTTTAATAATGTGGTAATTTTTTTTAAAAAAAAAAATCTGGAAATGTTAGGATTTGGTAAAGGAATGTTACTTTAATATGAGAATCGGTAATAGAACATATTTTAAAACCTGAAAGTTTGTATAATTTGTTAGGAGAGCAAATATGCGATAGAAAGAACTATGGAGGAAGCCAAAGTATAGATTACATGGAGTAGTTAAGTGAGAATGTAGATAGGAATGGTAATATCAAGTCTAGCTCAGCGAGGAGGTGCAAAAAACTAGTCGAGAGAATGATAAAAAAATAATAATAAACTAAAAAATACTTTTCAATGTACCATGTTTTTAGAACGGACTAAAAAGTATAAAATAATGTATCTAATTCTTATGAAGGATAAAACCACATACAGATTTCTAACTTCTTCTAAATTGTCCTGAAAATTTATACTTTGAAATTTTTGATAGCTGTTAAAATAATTGTAAGATTGTTGATAAAAAACATTGGGCGCATGCAACAGATAATCGATACATATTTAATAGCTATAAAAATTATCCAAGTATAAATTTTCAGGACAATTTAGAAGAAGTTAGTAATATGTATGTGGTTTCATCCTTGATAAGGATTAGATTCATTATTTTATACTTGTTAGTCCGTTATAAAAACGTGGTACATTAAAAACTATTTTTATTTTATTATTATTTTCTGAATTTTAGGGTTATGTGAGTGAAAATTTGTAATTGATTTTAAATACTTTGATGAAATAATCACAGAGACATGCTATAAAATTCCAGTTTTTTTAATAGAAAACATTTAATTGTGTTATTTCCATCCCGGGAAAGTAAGGAACAAAACAAAAAAAGTATTATGCCTATCCATCATTTGAATCATAATTTATGGTCTGGAATTTGAACAAAAATCCAATAGAAAGAAGCACTTTTAGTTCTGCCAGAAATCTTGAGGCTGCATTTCCATTTTTTCTTTCCCTAAAAAACATTATTCAGACTACTACAATGTTTTTTTTTAAAAAAAAATAGCCTAATCAGTCCATAGAAAATGTGCTATCAGTTGTGACCGAAATTTTCTATTTTCTGGGAAACTTTTCCACTTTTCTTTCTTGAAAACCTTTAGGACTATTAAAGTCATTTACAAAATAGCTAAATTTGTCCATAGAAAAAAGTACTTTCAGGTTTTCCCGAATTTTCCAGCCAACTTTACCAATTTTTTATTAACTAAAAACCTTATTCCGACTGTTACTAACATTTAAAATTTTAGCCAAATCGGGTCCATAGATAAGAGTACTTTCAGTTTTTCCCGAATTTTCAAATTTTCCGAAAAACTTTTCCAATTTTTTTCACATTTTCATGCATTGTCATCCAGTTCTGAGCTATGGTCTAAATTTAAAGTCTCTATCTCATTGAGAAGTTAGTTTAAAATGAATTACTAAATTTCACCCGGACAGACAAAGCCCAAAGCGAGTTAATAAAAACATTAAAAAAAAAAGACAGCGCATTTCTCTTTAACAGAATTCATTCTGAAGCCTGAATGGAACCTTACATTGAAATAGAACGCACTAAATCCAGTACAGCATTTGGCATAATCGAAGTATAATGTATCTAGTAGACTAGGTTTCATGCAATGATGTTGAACTAGAAAATAGTTTTAAAAAATCATTGTGCTGCTGAGATAATTTGACTAAGATATATTGATTGCACTACGAAACTTTTTATCATCTGCTCTTAATACTTTTGAAAAGGTACCAAATGTTAATTCATATGTGTATCTGCAATCAGCTGTAACGTATACATCTAGACACATGACAACCATGTCAACGATAAAGCAAGTTTTCAAGACATATTTAGATCTTTGGGTTTTATCATAAGTCTTATATGGACACCATAGTAATAAAAATTAAAATACTTTATTATGAGTAAGTTTTGTGTTTAGAGTGGTTCCACAGCTCATTTCATTATTACGATATAAAAACAATCTCTTATTCTTTTGTATTTAACCTCGCAGATGAGAAAAATAAAAGAGAGGAATGACGCAATAGTGTAATAGAATGCTAATGTGAAAAGACTTGGGAAAGAAAGAATAAGTATTAAATTCCAGAGTTTTCATTGCTAATTTATTTGTGCGACTAACGCCAGTATTCAAATCTTGTAGCGGATTTCACTTTACGCTTTCTTGATTTGTTGCAAATATTGATGGCTGCTTTGTTCTGTATCCTACGTATATTTCAGGGTTCATATTGAACTATACATATTACTGAGTGGTATAATGAATATTGAATGACAACTATAACAAGACAAAATACTAATAAATACCTATACCACCAACCTTACACAATGCAATCAATAAGGAATTTAAATACTAAGTTTTAGCATATAAGTAATTTGCCTGAATTAGTTTATAAACCACTTCAGAAAATATAATATTTCAATCATGTAGGTCAGTGTTAAAATTCATACAAAAAATGCTTTAAATGAGGTGAGACTGACTAAACAGTAAACAATTTTAATGTACTTAATTTGAAACTACAATATATAGTAGGTAAGATATTAACCGCACACCAACATACTTCCGCCAGGAACAAATATCATTTTTACTTTTGTTAATATAGGGAATTTTCGAGTTAATAGTGTGTTATTATTAATTTGATTACTGGTTACGTCAGTGTAAATTCAAGTTTCCTATTTAAAAGATATAAGGAAAATAAAAAAAATGATTTCAGTCACATAATCAGTCAATTTAACGCTGGTAGTAAGAAGTGGTTTTGTTTAATTAATATATCCAAAAGTCATTAAACAATAATAAAACTGAATTTAAGAAAAAAAGGGGTCAATATGGTATTCAGATGATTATCCGATTTTATAATAATCTGACCATTCTTACAACCAAACGTATCTGCAATTTGCTTTTTAATTAAGTGCGTGCTCTGAAAGATCTAACGTTTCGCTCAGTAAAGTAAGAAGTACAAAAGGCTTACTTAATATTACAGTAGAATGCCATCCTCTAGCACAGAACTAAGATATGTTTCTGTGTATTACTGTAAAGTTATTTGAATTTAAATGATTTATGAAACTATGACATGTCCTTCATATGATACTAAATTAGTAAACGGTATGCTCCAAGATTCAGTATTGTGAAAGCGTGTAGTACATTGTTTCAGATATTAATAAACAAATGTAACTGTACAAAATTGCTAATAAATTGGTGTAAGAATAACATACGCCATTGTCAGTAAAATGTAGCAGGAAAGCATCTCAAGAGTTTATTCTTGTTTCATCAAGCCTTGTGTATCGGTTTTAAATTCAGCTGAAAACGCGTTGAAGCATTTCCCAATAACGGATCTGCTAAGTTCATTCCGGTACGGATTTCATCAATCTTTCATTAGCCGAGCATTAATAACACCACGAAACACCGATTTATTGCCTGCAAAATAGTTGGAAACTTAATTTTCGTGCGAGATCGTGCATCACATTTAACGAGAAAGCTTAATTCTGGTAATTGAGACGGGTTGGGCCCATGAGACGAAAAGGACCTACCCATACGATAACACGGAAGAGCAACTTTTTCATACTTTGTGAAGACAGCAGGAAATGAATATTCAAAAAGGAAATAACAGAAATGTAACAGAACGGGGAAATAATGCGTGTGAATGATTTTCTAGTATTTTTAGTCACTAACTAACTAATTATGCTAGCAAGAAGAAATTGTAATAGATTAAATGTAATACTAGTAGAAAATTATTTGATTGCAGTAATTTATAAATGGTTTTTAAGATTTTTAAATTGCTTGCATCAATGATTGTTTGGAATGGACCCTAGACGCAAAATATTACATTAGTTAGTTTTCTTAGGGAAAGTAGTAATAGATAAAAATTAATACTTCTCTGTATGATTGTTACTAAAAAAAAAAAAAAAAAAAAAAAACGCTGCATGGTGGACTGATATAATACTGAAACTACAGAAGTGGATTCAAGAACACAGAAAAGGTAATTTGAAGAACGTAATTTTGCAGTATATATATAAAAAATGATGTATGGTTCTTCTGGCACTATCGTGGCTACCGTAACCTAACATGGTAATCCTACCAGGTACAGGGGACCTAAAATTTTACGTAGAATCCGAACCACGGAGCGTCCTAGCGTACTTTACAAAGCAAAGCTTTAACAGAGATGACGGTCAGTTTCACAGTCCGTAAATATTTCAACCGAGATCAGCATTTGAACTTGGAACCTTCCGTTCCACAGTCAGGCGCCTTAACCAACTGAACCATCAGATCGCTCCACGATTACAATAATACCATACTACACTTCACACCATGTAACTAATTGTAATAATTACTAGTCGGATCAATTCCTTTGAGAAGTTGAGTGCCTGTCCTTTTCACTGCATAGCTGAGGGTATCTGACAAGCCTCCGACCGCCCAGTGTGTGGGAAAGAAATTTCAATGCACGAATGTGTCATTCAACTGATTTGTTTGACATGATATTTCCTATTTTTATTTCTCAACACTTACCTACAAAAGGAAGTGTTTTAGCCAAAGATTAAACTGTTACAGCAAATAAATCGCTTTCTACTGACTCATGCACTTAAACGTAACACACTGAAGCTTCCCAATACTTGCTACAGTTATACATACCACTATTTGTGAAAATCGCAGCACCAACAAAGAATTCGTTGAATCGCTTGAAAATAAAAGGCTATGTACAATTGTGGAACTACAATCAGTGTTAAAAATGGCAGGTTGGTGGCGTGCACGTAGGCCTAGCAGCGTTCTATTTTGTGTTACCGTACAAGTCAATATCATGCCACGTTCAGCATGTGAAGAGCTGTCAAACGATGTGAAAAGGTGCATACAAGTGCGGGTATGCCCCGTCGACGTCTTAGGACGTAATATAAGCATGTAAGTGAGTGCGAACGTGGCACATTGATGGGTCTCCAGGAAATGCGTTTGTCGTATCGTGATATTTCGGCTTGTACAGGGCACGCTGTTATGACAGTGTGTGGAACCAGGGGATAGAAGAGGGTCAGGCACTGTGACGAGAGGTAACTGGACGACACAATGTGGCCACATGACAGGTTGACCGCAATCTTGTCTGCATGGCTGAGACCGACAAAACAGCTTCGTACACAGCTCTACGTTGGAGCACTGCAACGGGTGGGCATGACTGAATCCATCTTTTCTCCTCCGTATTTAGGGCTATCTGAACGCAACCGCTACATCAGACAGGTTTTAAAGCAAGAGGCAGTGGTATACCTGCTGGCAGCTCCACATGCCGTATTTCAGCAGGATATTTCGATGTCACATGTTGCAAGGAATGTGCAAGACTTCTTCCAAGAACTCCGGGTATCACAGCTACCTTGTCCTGATTTTTTTTTTTGGCTACCCTACAAACCTAGCATCATATCCAGGCTTTCTTTGTGTCCACGCGACGTCAATATGCTCTGATTCCACTCTTGACGGCTTACACCGAACTAAATTGTTACGGTCAGACTGCATGTACAATTCCGAAATTCTATACATTCGTGTATTGCCATGTCTCTAATCTGTAGAATAAAATTCATTGTAATCATATGTGTTATTCTTGGTGCTGTAATTTTCAGAAGCAGCAGTGTATCTCTATCTGACAAGGACGATTGCTCATGGACAGTAACGTGTCAGTACACACTGGTCAGTGATTAATCAGATTACTGGTGGAGTTGTCCGTGTTTCCAGGGACACAACAGATAACAATTCCTAAGAATTTCTGTAATTATTCTAAGCCACTCATACACAATGAAGCGTTAAGAATCTTTCTCAATTTCTAGCAAGTAGTGATTAGACAAAGAAGATAGGCTTCGAAGAACAACTTGGAGAAGTCGGTGGGAACATATTGAGGTCATTCTGATATAGTACTAGCATTCGAACCTAGAACCTGAAAAATGTGGAATTAATACTCTAAACCAGTATCTGCCACAGAGGATCCACTGGGTTTTGGCCATACCTGATTCGTGGTAGGTGCCGCGTCCGCGTGGCTCCCCGTGGTCACTCTTAAATGGTAGCAAAAGAGCATATTACCTCACCATCCGCACTAAATCTTCAGATAGCCTAGTTTCCGCGGGGGCGGTGGCTGTGGTATCACTTTCACCTTTGTACGACAAAAAACCAGGTGCAGAATCTTCCGGACGAATCGCAAACTGGTCGATGCGCCGAAATAACGGCTTGCCTCAACAAATGATGGTAACACCAACGTCAAGTTTGCCCGTAAACGCCCTCTGGTTAAATCAATTTGATATACATTCTAAAATTCATGTCATAAAATGTTCACTTGTGATATTTCTGTTTCAAGATTGTTAACCTGGTATAATAAATGTATATTTTAGCAAGAGTTAATTCCGTCTAGTGCAGCTAAAATAAAAACTTTGTTTTGGCCGCGTCTTCGTGCCCCTAATGCAAGTTATGCACGTATTTTTGAAACAGAAATACTGTGTTCAGTAAAATAATAATAACAGTAATCTGTTCTTAAATGTGAACTGTAACTATTTCCAGTTTACTTACAGTATATATTTTCTAAAACATTCCAGTGAGAAGTGTTCTTTATCAGTTCCACCACAGAAACCAGGTGGAGAAAAAAGCAAAAGAAAACCTATTAATAATAAATAATCTAAGGAAAAGTGCTTACAAATCAACATGCTACAGTTAATTAATGTTCAACATTCAGACATTGGAGTAACAATAAATGTAAAAATGTGTGAATTAGATTACCATTTTTAACACCAATTTCAATTATAATCATTGTTTGTGATTATTAACAAATATGAATTAAAAAAATTAATACCTAATTAAATTAATGGATCAATACTAAGTGGTAACGCATCTCAGAATAGTGTTAAGATACGTTCATTTAATAACCCTAAAGTAAAACCTGAAAGAGAAGGAACTGAGGTGGTAGCAAATAAAAGGTTTTAAACGGAATGAATAATTTCAGTAATTTGACTGAGCCTTTTGGTATCCCGCTAACAATATTTTTAATGCATACTGGAGGATGATTTCATGTTTCCAACAAAGCGAGAAGTATAAATATACCTATTTGGATAGTTTAACTACGATACAACTTTTCGGTACTAGTAAATCTATGGCTGAAAGCTGGCTGTGAAACAAAAAAAAACATGGTTGTATTTCAGTGACCATTAAGTTGATTACACGTTTCATTTGTCAGTGCTGTGCTGGTGAGTTCCAGCAGAATTCGGCCGACAATTTGCTGTCTGCATGGTCTCATATACTGCCCCGGGACACGCAATTGGCTTTTAAACTTTAACCGAGTTAACTGCGAATAGCGCTGCAAAATAACGTGACTCTGGCGACCAGCATTAGGTTTATGTGGAAAAAGCTCGTGTCACAGATGTTATTGAACGGCCAACGCCAAGTCCTATGCTGTAACGCAGCATTATTTATAGAGGTTACCAACCTACTGTTTGCGCTTGGTAAATAACCAACATTCTAACGATCGCCGAATCTACAACGTTTACTACCACAAGACAATATGAAAGTGTGATTTTAGAACACCCTTATAATAATGTCAGCACCACCATTCATGTTTTAGGTACCCACAACGTCCTACTAATGATTTAGTAGAGATATTTTCATTATTGCCTCACAAATTAGAGCAATGTGAAATCAAAAACAAAATTAGTTAGCAAACCAGAAACGCGTCCGTGACATAAATATTTGCAACTTCTATTGATTGTTGGACAATTTCAGAATTCCCAGCAATTTACATAAACTGGCAATAAAATAACATAACATTACTATTTCTATAGTACCTTGAAAGACAATTTAAAGTCAATTATCTAATAATTCAATTATCTTGGATGTATTATATTATAATTTCTAAATAGACAGGTATTCTGGCATTTATATATTAAATTTGTGTTCATTTATAAATGAACTAAACTCTCCAATAAATTCCTGCTTGCATTTGTCAATCTAATAATCTCTCTTCTTAGTAGGTGCAGCATTCCATCTGGAAAAAAATATCATTAATTAACAGTCAGATTAAGAATTTAGTGTAATGTGATGTGCAGGCTGGTAGAATTGTTTGATAATCGATTCTGTTCGTCCTAGATCTGAAGACTGAAAACTACGCTAGAACATGTTATCTAACAGATTCATACTTAAGAAAATTCAGGTGAACTCAGAAAGAAAAGAAATGTTTTGTGTGTTTTTGAAGTGAAACTTCTTTGGCCGCGGCAAGAAGAAATTTGTGAGCGTTACGCGTTAAGCGTTAGGTGGTTACTGCGCATGAGCCGCAACGTTCTGCGCATGCGCAGAAACTAATTTGTATGGTTTAATGACGTCAGCAGTTGGTGACTTGCGTATGGTTCAATGTCAAATTGAAAATAAGAAACAAACATTAGCATTTTAGCGTTGTATATTTCTCCTAATTAAGAGTTTGATGATATTATTGGTTATTTACATCATTCATTATTACCGTGTACAGTACAAATTTATTCCATAAAGGCAATATAAATTACCTACGATTTGTATTGGAGATAATATTGTCAATTTTTCATTACACAAAACCAAGAAGCTGGTTGAATATTTATGAGATAATTTCAATTTAACTTTGCAAAGCAATCCACAAATTTAATTCGACAATTGATGGAGACTTCACAAGGTAAGTGGATCATATTAAATATGAAACATAAATTTTATAATAATAATTGAATTTCGTGTCAATGCCCTATTATTTATATGATAGCCTAAGTTTTCGTCTGCCATTGTACAGCCTTCGCCAGAGATACTATTTATGTTTACACAGCAACGAGCGCCAAGCATCGCAGAGAAATAGATCTCTGTCGTCATTGAAATTGGTAGTATTCTTTATTATTTCTGCTGCCTCCATTATTCGGCAGAATGGCAACCGAAAGCTGTTTTTTAAATAAATAACGGTGGCATTCCAGCAATGTCACTGTTGTTTTAACAAAGATAGCTCAGGAAGCCTGAGAATTCATATATTTTCTATTTCAATTATTATAAACCTTTGAGTACAAAAGTCTAATATATAAATTCACCAAATACAACGTAATTAGTATACTACTACCACTAATAATAAATAGTATTAAAAATCAGAAATGACGTAAGTAAGTAATGACAAAATGCAAAAACCCTTCAATATCCCGAATGGCGTGAACCAAATGGGATGTAAGTTACAGTTTATTCAAAATCCCACCACTTTCAAAACAATTTTTAAAAAGTTTCCTCGACGAGAAAAATGTTTCATGCTATAGTAAAAAATAAATCTCTTTGCTCAATTACATTGAAATACAAGATTACCGCGAATATTATGACATTACACGAAAATAGAGATAGCATTTCACAAAATAGACAAGATTTTTAGAAATCAAAATAGGTTCTCCCAATCAAGCTGACGTTGGCTGCTTGCTATTCACTATCGCAATATCGATAAATGAATATTTAAACAAGGCACCTTGAAAAGTCTGCAAAATAGAAAAACGCTAATTTTCCCATGTTTGAATACTACGGTATTTCTAGAGAAAACTACAAACTCAACTCAGATAAAAAAAAGATTAACAACAGTTTCTGGTAATAATATATATCTTTATTAAACAGTGAGAGCGAATTTAAAAGTATGTTGATTTGTGCCATATTAATTTTGCCTTATGTCCAGGGGTGAGGGTTCGAATCCCCAGGTCCCCTAAAACGTGGATACAGAGCGTTACCTGACATGAATTCTATGTCCTTAAACCGCAAACAGTGTTACCTGCTTCGCATGTTGAAACAAATTACAGAATAAAGATGTTTTAACAACAAGTTTAAGATTGGTTTGGAAACACCCCATTACTAGAAATTAGTACAATACAAATATATAACTTTTATGTTTGGTGGCTGAACGGGAGGACGCGAATTAGAATCCCACGCATTCAGGAGGACTGCATCCCCGCAGCGAGATCCGGATTGTAATCCTCGGCATTTTAAAACGACCGTCGGGCAGGCCGCGGGTGAGCGCGATGGCGCGAGCTCAAATCCCACGCGTTCTGGAGAAAGCGAGTTTGAATCCCCAGGTACGTCTAAAAAAGACTACAAATAAGTAAAATACAAATATGTAGTATTTATATTTGGTAGTTGGATGGGTGGAGACAGGTGAGGTGGTAGGTTGGGGTAGGCCAGTTCTAACTATGGTAATTGAGGTTTAATACGTACACGGATTCGTGAGTCATTACCTGGCTTCTACACAGCTCTTACGGACACCAGCTCTAACCATGGTTGGTTGTGAGTGCGGTCAATTGGTTCTTTGTGTGGTAACTGGGGTTAATCAGTCCTTTGTGACTCAAGTCGGTGTTTCAGTAACTTAATTTTATAGCAATATCATTGCATGATTTTTCATTAATTGTTGTAAAATTACGTTTCAATATGAATAATGTTATAAATACCTACCTATCAAAAAGGTTGGTTTGGTCACTTTTCCATCGTGTCCGTACCGCTGATGTCATCACTTCTCGCGTCCGGCCTTTCTTACTGGAGGAATTGCGGCCAGAGATGTTCGTATAAAATCAAGTTTAAGGGCAGTATTTAATAACAATCCTATCTGATTAAGGAACCGTGGAGAAATGAATTGCCAGAACACAGAAAGAATATATGTGTGCGTTTAAAATAAAATAAAATAATTTATTTCTTCTTGTTTGTTTATATTTAGTCGATGTTAATGTTTTCTCACACTCTCTTTCCACAGATATTGCTTTTACCATTAACTAAGAAAACAGGGCGCTAATAACCTAGACACTGGACCACCCTAAAGCCCCAGAAACAAACAACAAAGTAAGAAATATATACGACATTACATCATTTTTTTATGTTATTAGCATTATTTAACAAGATTTGCATTTAGATAATCAACTACGAGGAAATTAACTGCTTTCAACCAGTTACGTTTTACGGTTTTAGAAGCTATTTATATTCGAAGTAGATTTAAGTATTTCCTCTGTCACCACTGTAGTAAGCTTAAAGATCTGAATTGGCAAAACCCGTCACTTTAACGGGTTTAGAAGCTAGTGAATAATAATTGGTATAAATTAGTCGCGGTAGCTGAAATTAACACACAAATCTTGCCTCAATTTTTATTTGCCGTTTCAGATGCAATAGTGAATCTAACGTTAATGTGAATATAGGTATATCTACAATGTGGTTAGTATAAAATTACGAGTTTTCATATCTTTGCACCTCAAGATGTTTCTAATTTCATTCTATTCCCGCTTCTGGTTGCCTTTTCGTAGAGGTAACCTTTCTCAGAAATTCGCTCACTGCTGTTACGAGCTATCCCAACGTAGGAAACGCTCAAGCGCACGTGAAATCCTACCTCCCATTTTCATTTCGTCGTAGTTCTGAATACGGGGACCAGTATCGCTGGCCGACATATGAGGGAAGTGGAGGAGAAAAATTGAGATACTCCCAAGAGGCAGTCCGAGGGGAGCCTTATTCAACGAGACGTAACAAAAAGCGACCGGCGCCCCATCGATATTCGGTTCTCCTTCTTACCGGTGAACTCTGCTCAGAAGCTGTTCCGGTAATGGCGGCAGTTTTACCGGCAATCGGTCTTTATTTACCGTCGTGAGTGTTTGGTTTCCGCATACCAAATCGACCTAAGGGATCGATGTGTCGTTAGATACAGTCAATTTATTCAAACAACTTAAGCCTATTAATGAAGAATAGTTTTAGACAGTCTTTCTTGTTCGACAACCTACTGGAACACACACTCCTTTAACATTAATTATTCTCAAGGTTTAAGTGAAACATAATTTGTCTCGATGATATAAGATATTTTATCCATAATCGCTGTTTAATATTTCTGAGACAAAATTGGAGATAATATACCTTGCAGTAAGAATATTTTTCAAAAATTTAAAAAATTTTAATTAATTAACTCATGTCTTCATGAACGTAACATATATCTGGACACAACAAACGTTCCAATACTCGTAGTAGTGACATTGTCATGTCATATACACTAAAGCAAAACAGTTTTATACACCAGGTTTGTATGTCTATCTCCCTACATGCTTGTCCATCTGTTTGTGAGACAGACTTATAAACAAGATAACTCGAATAATAAAGAACCGATTCCTAATTATTTTCGATCTTACAAATCTTTTTTTTTTTTTTTTTTTTTTTAAAAAAAACTGTAATAAATAACCATGAATTCAACCAATCTACGGGTACTTTTAGAGTGTAAGATTTCTAACAGACGTCTTTTAGATTGATGATTTTGATAACAATCAGTAATTTATTAGTCTAAATGGGTAACCTATACTAAACCGGATAAGTTACATATTCCAGATTCTGAAGATTTTTTTGTGTTTTTGTCCAATTTACATAAAGAGATATATTGTAATTTCTAGTTTCATTTAATCGTGCTTAAAACTTAAATACACAGCGTGACATTAGTTTGCTTGTAAAATATATTACGATAACAATTTTCTTGAAAATCTCAGAAATGCACTTTATAATGATGCAATCCACGAAAAAACAAAAGGAAGTATTCTTTACAGCTACCTACGTATATAAATATTAGTTGATTTTAAATAATATAAAAATTTTTAACAACCTTACTCCAATATGGTGACAGAGTCCTTTTTTTAATATCCGAATTGTTGTTGTAGCTTGAATAGCTTTATTGTATTGAAGAACGATTTATGCGAACATTAAATCACGAATGGTCAAACAAAACTTACATTGGTTCCAGAATACTGTAGGCGGAAATATAATTACCATCATTAGGTTTGACCAGATACATATTTTATTACCAAAAAATGTTATTACCAGCTTGCATGATTGCGATAAAGATTATATTCCGTTTGAATAGTTAATTAGAAAATTCTAGGCCACCGTGAAACATACAAAAATCAGTCGATGAAAAAATTCGTGATTAACAAATAATATAGCTTGTTAAAATTATTTACGCTAGAAATTCAGTTTTATAAATGCATGTACATAATTTAACTAATAGAAACAACTAACAGTAAATACCAGATAAGTTATTTTTAAAAATTAGTGCCTAAAGCATACACAAAACATTTTATATAGAAATATGTTTATGCAAATTTGAGAATAAGGTTATACAGTTCCATACGTCTACTTTTACTTAGAGTATTGCTACCTATCGGCATTATATGTCGGACAGAGAACAAATTCTCTTCTCAATCATTTCATACAGGAAGAATTGTAACGACTTCTTTGCGATAACTCTTTTAAATGATTTAGGATACTTGCGCTGGGACATACAAATCTTCTCTTTATCGAACAAAAGCTGGATTCTGTACAATCATTAGGAAGACCAGTACCACCGTGACAGACCAGTAACAAGCGTCACAGGACTGTTACACGCTGTAGACATTGCTTTGTAGCCCAGCCGTAACACAAGGGAGCTAACTAAATGTTCACTCTCGGACATCATCGATTGTCGATACTTGGCCATCTGTGCTGAAATTGTTGCCAGCTGTTAACTGTCTGTCCACGAAGCGCAGTGTTGTCCGTTGGAGGATACCACCCAGTCCTTAGAAACTCCAAAATGCGTAACATTCGCGTTGTTTTGCAGTTATTTGACTGCACGAAAACATAATCTTTGACTTCATTAGTCCTTAGCGAATATTTATCCCCTCATTTAGCGCTGTGTTTCAGTTTTATATCAGTTTCACTTAACAGTATATACACAACTCTTGTTTATGATGTAAACATCATCATGATACCGTAAAGGTGGATGAGAAGAAGTAAATACAATTGTCGTAAAAGATAAAGGCCTTTTCTTCTACATATACATGAATACGCTTCTCTTCATCGAACAGGCTGCCTTCAAAATCATTACTCTTTCTAATAGCACCATGGTAAAAATATCTCCAGAAGAAATATTAATTCCGTAAGCTCACCTCTTTTATGAGCGGTTTTGTGGCTCAGGCACGTGATTGGAGATCGAAAGATCCTCCCCATCTACAACCCCCCCCCCCCTCCCGGTTTGAATCCTTATCTCGGCGAGAATTTTCATAGGCTCTTAAACCGACCTCCACCTCTGGCACAGCTTGCTGTGTAATGTGAAGTACGCCAGAACGCTTTCGTGGCTAGGGTTTCACGTTAAACTATAGGTTCCATTTACCCGGTAGGATTAGGTTAAGTAAGCAGGAAAGGATCTGGGTGTTATATCTATGACACCATGCTTAGTATGCCTGCCTCGCTAGGGTCCAAACAACGTTCTGGTTGGTGACTTCGCTTGGTTTAAACTTTTTCTAAAGTATCAAACTAATTATGCTGACGGATAGCGTGCAAATTATACTTTTTTATGCTCCGGGCATCAAACTCATTAACGCCGGGAGAGGATAAGGCAAGGAACGGGAAGGCCATGGCCTTTTGAAGATACCATCCCGGATTATACCTGGAATGATCTCGGCAAACCATGGGAAAACGAATTTGGGATGGTCGTACGGGAATATAAATTACAGTCCTCCCGATTATCATCCCTACCGTTCCCACTCACATTATACCAATTATTTCTCTGTTCAATCGGGACATTAGATTAGGAGTTATAGTAATCATCTTAAAATCATTCACCCTTATTTTAACTTTCAATACTTGCAGTGATTGCTTCGTAATTTGCGTGTGCGGTAACTATAAGCGCACTGCACTCGTGGTCTTTCAACTGTTTTATAATCTCACTTGCGACCACATCACAGCAACCTTATTTTTTTTTTAAATTACTTTTACAGTATTTAATTTTATTTATCATAATTCTGCACTATCAATCCAATGACACGGTTTACATTTTCAAAATGAATACGGAAATAGCATGTCATGAAATTAGACTTTCCGTCGCAGCTAAAAGCGCCAGAGAGTTTTATTAACAGTAAGTGGACTGAAATCCTTAGCACTTAATGAAGATATGCAGATTTCTAAATGTAATCTCAGTTGGGTTCCATTGAAATACTAATTTCTATTATTATTATTATTATTAATTTGGAATTAAGATGGAGCTATCGCTTCGGTGGCAAATCCTCTACTTATCTAACTACACTTTTTTATATCATTTTTTTAAATTTTATGTTTGTAGCATTAAATTCCTCTCCCATTTATTTTTCCAATTTGCAAATTTTAATTTTGATGATTTGCATCTCAAATCATCTGAAGCGAAATGAAACTATATACTGAAAATACAGGAAATCAAAGAAAATTAGACACTTTACTGATTCTCATATAAACAAAGATTATCGAAATTTTAGGTCAAAGTAAATTATATGGTTCCGTCACAACCAATACTATACGGTTCTGTTACTTATTATTAGAAACACACACACAGATTAAAAAAAATCTAATGGCCCTCCAAATTGTCGATCACAATAACGTTTCTCTTCGATGTATCGACACAGACCCTATAAAGATTATAATATTTTTCATTACTTAAACTATAATCTTCTTTAAATTTGATGATTAACTTACAATAAGGCAAGTATCAAACAACTAATTTCACTGTTTCCATTGTATTTATTTGCAAACGCTAAATTTCAAGCAATTTAACATTTTGCTAATGCGGTATTAAGAACTTTGTGGAATCAAAATATAAGTATCTAAGAATGCAAGAAATAAAACACGATGCACATCCGTGTCTCATAAGCAAAAAATTAAGTAAGAAGCTACTGTAAGGATTTCTTCTCACTTTTCAGATACATATCATTTTGCTAGTAATAATCAGCCACTACCGAAAATAACTGAGGATGGAATCTACAGGACATAGTTTGATAGCTCGAAAAAGAATTTTTTCTTTTGCTATTGTACTATATTATACGGAGAAAGTATATACATTGTGAAGAAAGTGACAGGTAACTAACACTGTTGTTAAACGACTTGATTAGATAGCGGTAATATCTTTGCTCCTTCCACTAATACCTAAAAATAAGTCAAAGCAATATCTATAACGGGTTTTAAATACAGTATAGGCAGAAAATGGTGATAGCAACTAGTCTCGCGTACGAATTGCGCGTATAATTCTCTGATTGGTAGTAGAACGGGTAGATGCTCTGTTATTTCATATTCCACGTTAAACTGCAGTCTCCCTTCGCTCAGTAGGTTTATCGGGTTTTCTTCAGTCTTGATAGACAGGAAATAAGTGGTAAATCGAAAAATTGTGATTAGTTCATAAAGACTGATATATGCTATTGGTTAAATTTCTGTGAGTTTTAAGCTTCGTGGTGCGCCAAAAATGGCATTCATCAGAAGTCTATCGTATGTAATTTTGTACAATTTTCAACTGAAATTGCATAGCATATCATTTTTGAAGATTCAGGATATTCGCATTTATAACGCTTTCATTTCAGCTGCAAAATCACATGTTAAAAGAAGCTCCTTATACTGTATGTTCAGGAAGTATCGTATTGCTACACCTTACACCTGTGCCAGGATCCGTAGCCACCGGAAGTACTTTGCTGGGGGTCAGCGCGGGCAACTTCCGGCTGACAACAAGTGCCACTTGCCCCGCCGTGTCCGCGCGCTCTAATTACTGAATTTATCGGAAACGGCGGTGATTGCAGCCGCCATTAATAACTTGCGAACCGATAATGTATAGGTGGTGGCAGGTGTTCGTAAACACGGGCTGGCTAAGCCTCTCTCGCGCGGCCCGCGTAAACTTGTAACGGGCCAGTCAACTTCCAGAGCGACGGTTTAATGCGGCCACGCGCCCGACACAGCTGTTGGCAGTTCAGAGAGAGGAAATTGTCAATTTGTGTGAAACATGGACGTATCTAATGAATCACTACACACCAAAGTGATTATGGTAGCAAAATTCAAACTCTCGCTTTACAATATGTTCAGTACTGTAAAAACATATTATGTAATTTTTTCGTACTGCGTTTCACAATGATAAATCCGCTAATTTTGTAGGATCCATTCAATCCCCAGCATTTGCCGGATTTCGAGGGCTGCTCATCCCTATCTTAGCCCAAATATGGAGATTACATTGTGGTGTGGTGACTTACACTGATAAGCCAAATCATTATGACCACCTGCTTAATAGCGTGTTTGTTCACCTTCGGAACGCAATTCAGCAGCGATTCATATGATCCGAAACACTTGCGCCTGCACCAGCATTGTACTCTGCAGTCTACTTTGTCACATATAGCCGACTATCTTGCTTTACAGAGCGGGCAAGCCTCCGACCTCCACGTAGTGTAATGGTCCTCGATCTTGTCACCTACGCGTGGTTTCACTGTCCTTCAAACAATTCCCATAAACGTTAACCACAGTATCACGGGAACAGCCAACCAGCTTGGTAGTTTCCAAGATGCTTGTTCCCAGGTACCGTGCCCACAAACCACCGGCTCGTAATTTAAAGGAATCCCGTGATCTGTGCTTAGATATTTGGTGCCACCTCCAAAAGTTTACCAAGGACTTGTTCAATCCGTGCCACGGCGAATCGCTGCTGTACTGCGTTCGAAATGTGTACTAACGCGCAATCAATAGTGTTTTGGCTCGTCAGTTTGTGTTCTTTGGCCACATACTTGCTTATTACAGAACAACGTCTGGTAAGAAAACGGTGACATCTCGGTTTTTGTTAAAGTTTTCATCAAAAAACAACTATGTAGCATGCGAGTGTCTATAAAGAATAGTTCACTTTTGCGTAAGAGCTATGGGTCTGAATCAGCAACGAGAATTCAAAAACTAGATCGACTACCTTAACAATTAGCCTATTGTAGTTTTTATCTATTTTCTTCGGTGCAGTTGTTAAGTAAGTTATACACGTTAGTAAAGTAATTTGGCCTGTTTCCAGTAGGTATCTCCTAACAGAAATCTGCAAGCTTGACTACTGTTTTTATATGCTCTGAGAACTGATACATACAGATTCGCTCAACAATTATGGTCGAAATGCCTTCATGTTTTGTTCTTAGGTTTGCTGATAACTAAATGTATGAATATGTTCAACGATGCTTGATGGAACTACCAAACAAAATCGTCATTAAAAACTTGCAGTGCCAACTTAAAAAAAAAGACATCGCTAACAATTCGTCGGTGGAACAGGTGAAATTAGCACACACTGAATGAAAATAAGTAAACAGTTGCAACGATGAGCTATTGAAATATAAATCTTTTTTCTCTTTTTTTTTTTTTTTTTTTTTTTTACTTATTGCTTTACGCCTTGTCGACGGTTAAGGTCATTAGAGGCGAAATGGGATTGGGGACAAGGAACTGGAAGGAATTCGGCCATAGCCTTTTGGGAAGCATCCCGGGATTGACCTGGAGTGATTTCGGGTGTAATCTAACATTAGCATTTTCAGACTTCAGAAATGACTTATATATATCGATTCAGAAGTATTTAGATGGAAACTAAAAACAATACTTAGAAAGTGTGTACCGAGACTGGTGGACAATCGGACACATTCAGTTTTGGTATTCCGGAGGACCAGGCAATGGTCAGCCCATAACAATTTTTCAGTTTCCCCGAATAATATATGAGATGATTCCTTGATATTGGCCATGGGTCTTGGCCAAAATCGTTTCCCGCTCTAAAGACTTACCGGCCCACAAGTCGTAA
Organism: Vandiemenella viatica; assembly: GCA_031002005.1. Classification (NCBI taxonomy): domain Eukaryota; kingdom Metazoa; phylum Arthropoda; class Insecta; order Orthoptera; family Morabidae; genus Vandiemenella; species Vandiemenella viatica. The sequence continues at coordinate 147,874,132 of JARYHS010009186.1, read as the reverse complement.
AGCAGGAAAAACAAAGAATGAAAATCATAAACTACGGACGCTGCCACACCAAATATATGTGTTTCAACATAAAGAATATTTGAAAGGGCCACAGTAAGACAGTAGTAAGTTTCACAGACTGACGTGGAATTTATCGGTGAAAAATTCTATTCATACAGCAGAAAATATCCTTTCGTGAAACCAGAGCCAATGTTCTGGGACTTGTTTCAAAGCATTGTCTCAAAAGTCAGGTGTGAGGAGTTTCAACGCGTATCAGTTCCACATTGCAAGCTCAATGTGCCCTGGTAACTGTAACTAGCCACTGAGAAACTTACTTATTTTTGTTTCAGTTTCTTGCAACACTAAGGTAAAATTCCCATACCGCTGGCATAAACACGAACAAGGATACGCTCAACTTATTGATTGCTTCATTGTTTCAGTTTCTTGCAACACTAAGGTAAAATTCCCATACGGCTGGCATAAACACGAACAAGGATACGCTCAACGTATTGATTGCTTCATATAATACATATATTCGTCCTCACCAACATAAATAAATACTGACGCTCTAATGCCTGGGAAAAGAATATTGCCAAAGAAAGAATTTTAGTGGAAATTTTAACGAAATATTATTGAGGTGTTACTTCGCATAGAACTAGGACCATTTAAGTACAGTAGAATGATCCAAGAAAGTGATCATTTATTTCAGTATATTACGAGTTAAGTACGTTCTTTCCTTGTCATCTTAGGTAGAAGGTAATTTATTCATAAGAAATATACTGTTTATATATATGTATATTGTATTGTAGTTCCCCTATTTTTTTGTACTAGTATCAAGGAGTTAAACATTTCTAGTTCATTTTTGTTATAAATAAGACCTTTAGCTAAAAGAAGCTGTAAGATTTCGTGGTAAAAGTAAAGTCACAACTTAAAGTGAAATTAAAATTTTTGATGTGGTTATGAAACAGAGAATGTCGTATGGTACTTAGGTTATGTCTCGTAAAGGGAAAATATCTTTTAATGTATCTACAGATGCAATGTGGTTAATATCATATTTACTGAGGATTGTGTCACTGCTCACCCAGGTGTGAGTAATATACAATAATAATGATGCTGTTAATAAGGTTTTGCACAGTTCATAACATCGCATACTTGCTTGCTGAATATGCTCCTCGTTCTCTTGCAAATGTGGAATCCTCAAATACATCAGATCATTAATAGATCAGTGTCACTGTTCAATATTCTCACAACAGTCTCAAGAACAAAGCATTGAATAAACTCAAAAATTATTCTTATCACAGAACGATTTTTAATTAAGATGCTAATCTTCTGAAACACCTTCAAAAGATCTGTAAGCACGCAAAACTATATATTGCGGACACAAATATAAATTTTCAAGATTTTTCATGTGCTAGTTTTCTTGTCCGACAGACGCTCATACTGGAAAATGTGTGAGATTCCCATATTCTAGAACAGATTATGATTAATTTGAAGACTGTGTGTTCAGAGCATTCAATGGTCGAAGATTTTGCTAAAGCTTAATATCAAACAGACATTTTAGACTATAGTTCCCTGGTTTAGGTTCTGTTCAAATTTTAGATCTAACTTCAATAGAAGCGGAATACGAGATATTCTGTTACCATGGATACAGACTGCAAAGCACATAGTTGTTGTAGTAAATCTGGTTGTGTATTAACATGAAAACCATTTCCATTAAAATTCATAGTGGTAACTATTGATAAGCATGTCGCTTTGTAAGTGACACGAGGATAAACTAATAAGGAACGTACATTTCGGAGGACGAAGGTTCGAATGCCCGCCAGGCCATCGAGATTTCAGTTTTCCCGAAATTACTACAAACGAATGCCGGAATGGTTCCTTTAAAAGACTATGGCTGAGTTCCTTTCCCACCACTGATGACCACGACGTCGACGAGTTGCAAAACCTTAAAAAAATAATATAATGAAAGAGAAGGTATCGAATAACAATTTTCTTATCAATAAACAAACATACGTCCAATTTTTGATAGCTTTCCGTAACAGGGAATCTAACATACTTATTGGTGAAGAAGTGTCGTCAACGCTTGATGCCCTAAGACAGGGATGGCGAACCAATGGCACGCATGCCGATGATGGCACGCGACCAAATAATTTGGGCACGGCATTAATTAAGTAGGTATCTAATCGATATAAGTAATTTATTTTTTTTCGTCAACGTAATTTAAGATCATAGTAACAAAAATCATCGTTTACGAAACTACTGCATGAACGGCTACAGATTGCGCAAAAGAGGTAGATTTCGAACAAATTTCTGACCGAACGGATTGAGTGAGCTTAGCCAACTTATTCACTTGTTTGTTTTCGTTGACGTCGTTGATTACTTTTACCAATTACGCATAGTTCTTGCATTTTTTAAATTTATTTCGTTAACGCAGCTTCTTATTTAATAATGTTTGAATTGTATGTACGACTATTCAACATAGCTGATTTGTTAAAAAATAATAATAATAATAATAATGCAAGATAAGTGCCATAGGGAATTTCGACCTTGGTGGACTGAGAAATAAGGCATGATTAATAATGATGATAAAGCTGTATGTACTTTATGTTCTGGAACATTGATATGTACACATCATCTGTAAAACGACACTAAGAAATAAATCGCGTATATTTTTGTCAATAAAAGCAAACGAGAATAATATTAAAGACTCGCTTCGAAACCGTGTGTTAGATGACTCGACATCGGCTTGCATGCTGCTAAAAGTAACAAATATGAAACTAATATACGTTATTTGGCATCTAAACTGCATGGACAGACTTTACACTAGATTCATCCACTTAAATAAACACAAAATTGTTGATCTTATTTTTTCATAGTGTAAAAAAATGTATATTTCTGGTTGCAAATCAGTATTTAGTTTTATTTCTTTTCCCATTAATTACTAAGTCATGATTGATTGATGGCACGTCATGTCTTCCTTCAACATTTCTTTAGAAAAAATGGCACGTAGATCAATAAAGGTTCGCCATCCCTGCCCTAAGAGGCAATACATAACCTCACTTAATTAAAACCTAAACAGGTTTCGAGGAACCGGAAGAGTAAGCCTGACTGAGCTTGTAAGCTTACATGAGCTTGTAAGATTACATGAGCTTGTTTTAGGGATTTATTTGAAGAGTATTGAGTCATTGATGGTGTAGTTAGCGCATGGCGGAATGTTTGTAGTTGTCGTTAGAAGAAAAAGTTATTGCAATATAGGACTTTAGTGAAGAACCGCTGTCTGTAGATACGTCAGTCTGTTTGCACCATACATAGAAAGTTGATAAAAAGTTTAGACGCCAGGGGCAATAGAGCGGGCCTTTCACTACCTAGCAGAGAGCGCCTCTGATCGCTCCGGATGAATTGAGAAGTAGCGGGCGGATCTTCACCTGGGAGCGAATTGTGACTTGCTTTGTATCCGATTTCGTCCTTTGTTTTAATTGATGAGTAGGTGTTGATCACTATAAAAATGTGGAGCTAAAGAAAAATGAAGTTCGACCGAGTTTGTCTTAGTATTGTGCTATATTATAGAAACTTTTTTATGTAAAGCTCTCGCGTAACTAGCCGAGTTAACGAAGTGTTATTACTAGATATTTTGGCGATCACATTCACTGTCGCATATTCTGGTTACCGACAATTTTTTTATTTTTTATTTATTTATTTTTATTTTTTTTATTTTTTCTAAGTCAGTTGTTTATTATCAGCACCAGTTCATGTCCATTTTGCTATTACCATCTTTTCTTAGTTACCAACAGTCTGATTAGTTTCCTGCCACTGTTTCTCCAGTTATTTTAAAGATACGTTTTTTACCTCTTACTCCTAGAGCTATCCATTCCTGACACTTCACTTTTACGACGCCCGATGAAAAGTCAGACATTGTCAGTCGACCCCATATCCTCTCCCTCCCCCCCCCCCCCTCATCTTCTCTTGGGCCGTTAAGTAGACAAGAGGAAAGGCGCTCCTTCTACCGTCGTGAAACTTCTGGCAGCGTTACGATCATTAGTAAATTTTTATAAGGGCGGCTTGATATCACTTTTTTACAGTAAAAATTTATTTTTCTATCCCAGCCATGAGGTCGTAATGAAGCCGGCAGGTGTTTGAAGAAAGCAGTAAAAAGTATATAGCCGTGGAAGCTACAGGTCTTTCAGGTATCATCAGCGCACAGTGGCCAACTTTAAATCTTGTCGGCATTTGACGCTGAAATCACTATTCTGTCATAACTGCCTATTCGATTAATAATTGTGGAAGTATTTAATAATTACGTAAAGGTAACAGCCTTACTGGATAGCGTTGAATATATTAACACAATGAGAAATGAGAATTTACTAATGTGCGGTAAGATTTTTTTTTTTCGTAGATTGTGTGGTCAGGGATTGGAATAAGTTATCAAGAGAATTGATAACTATTTTACCAAAAATTGTGAAACAATTTAAAGTTTAAATTTGTAGAGTGCAACAGTAGGTGGGTACAGGAAAGGGGTAAGATTGGTGTGAAGGAAATTGTCACCAGAGCGGGCGCTCCATCGCAATTAAATTAAATTAAACTAAAATCTTCCCGGGGCTCCCTCTGGTAAGAGAATCAATTTGATGCGACGTTCCGAAGTCTCTTTCCAACTTCATCATTTTTTTTGCTTGTAGAGAATTTTATACAGTTCATACTGATATGTTGTTATCTTGTATTTTATTTTGAGAAACACACGGGATATGACTTATTCATGAAAATGTGATTGCCTACCCATGAACCAGAATTTTGTTTGGAATCTAGATTCGCATATGTTGTCAGATTTTTTTTCCCGCTGAGATAACTTTTTTTTCTGCTCTTGGTAGATTCAGTAATATTTGATTAATTGTTACGGTTACGGAAAATAAATTTTTCCCCAATTAACAAAGAACTCAACAGAAAATCCGAATAATGAACCTAAAACATCTATAATGCATCTGCTGTTAAAATTTGCTGGGGTTTTTGTAAGAGTAAAGGGAGAAACTGAAAAAGAGAAAGGAATGAAGAAACGGACGTCCATAAGCTGAGGTGAATAGCGTGAGAGACTTCGAAATAATTTACTAATAATCCCATCAACCACATTCACGACTGGATAAAACCTATTTCAGCTTCTATGCAAAAAGCAAGAACGTTGTGAACAAACCCAGATGTTCACGCGATGGGAATCGCGTAAGTATACCTTGTAACGCCACAGGGCGAATTACATAAATATCTGTAAGTTACGGAGTGTATGATATCGCAGTGATGATGAACAATATCGCAGGAATTGAGGAAGGAATCTTGTTTGTCATGTCGGGAGAGTTGGTGGCGCGTGTACGAATGGAAAGTAAATTATACTCTGCGAGCGTTGTCACATAATGACCGGTATGTTTTAAAATAAACAGTGTGAAGAGAGAAGATATGCTGTGAAAAGAGCTAGGACCGAATCGCGAATCGCAAGTGAATATAACTTTCATTTGGCGGCGCTGTTAGAATGCCCAGAGTGTTTAACAGTACTGAGTTTTTTTTATTACTGTTTATGTGAATATTTACTGGGGCTACGACTCACTTTCATATATCCTTTTCACGAACCTAGCAACTTAGGAGAAGAAGTTTTGATAGTGTCTGGTGGCTAGCGCTGTCGAATGTAAGTTGTGTTGAATAAAACTTTTGTGACACGTGATTAATGACGTGTGTACGTCGACTTTCGTCTGTAGCATGTAGTAGTGCCTAAATACGACTTATTCAACCTTTCGTTAAGCATAGAATACCTGATTGGCGACTGGATCAACAGAATCTGCAAGTGTGTAAAATCTGGGACAGCTGTACTAGTGGGAGCACGTAACAGCATATGAAACATTAAGTTTGAATGTGGCCCAAGCACGCGTAATTGGGTTACAAACTCCTATCGCTTATGTTTGGCAGCAGTGTGGCGGTTTGTGTTAGGCCCAGGTGGGTAGTATGGAAAAGGAGGAGAGGGGGTACCCCGAAAATGTTATTTTGTTATATTACCTGAAACAATAACAGTGATAACCGTGTAAAGAATTCATAAGTCAAATTCATAGGAATAAAAACTACAAAATAAATTTTAAAAATTTATCGTATATAATTTATTCAATCATATAGTTATTCAATATATTTTAATTTATTAATTATCCATGTCTTGAATCTGTGTAAGACTAATAAACTTCGACCAAGAGAACAGGGAAACGCAGGAATCATGGAGAGTAGTCGAACGAAGCGTACAAACTCTGATACTTTTACTTTTGTAAAAAAATCTACAAACCCTCTCAAAATTTTTACAGGCTCAATTCGTTTCTCCTTTTCAGCTTTTAAAAAAGTATCAAAACATGTCTCTATTTGTAACTACGATTTCTTGGCCAAAATCGTAGTTACGGAATTAATTTCATTTATGTTCTATACCAAAGCGAATAATTCTAACATTTTGAAGAAGTGACTGGTATCGTTGTCGAATCTACCCTTAAACAACTTGAGAACTTTATTATAAGAACTTCAAAATAAGATCTTCTGAAAAAAAAAACCTTCATTGGAGATTTTCGCTCTTTCCCGTCTAGGACCTTGGGGGTTTTACGCTGATGTGGGATTTATGGTTCGTTGATTTCAAAGTTAGTACCTGACTGGACAATTTTCTGCAATTTTTTTTTTTCGAATTTCGAGAACAGTACAAAAAAAATCGGTGACTTCTATCTTCTCATATGATTCAGTAACACATATGTTCGATTTCTGTAAATATATATTCAAAATTTCAACGTGATCAAAAATTTCTATCATTATTGTTAACTAGAAAATACACTCAAACAATTCCATGTAGCAGTAAAATCTAGAAGTCCTGCAGTGACAGCACTATCTACTTCTGTGGCTACCGAAAGGTCATGTAAAAATTGCGTTAGTGTGAATATTAAGTACATATATAGTTATTTGTAAATGTTGTGAGGAACAAAAACAAGACTTTACTTTTACTTACTGTCACGATTTTTACTGTCTGCTGACTCAAAAAGGCCGACTTTTATAGTTCCAGTGGATCCTACGTCTTAGGAATGATACAAATTCATTCTCCTTGTACTGTTGTCTTCTAAAATTATCTACGCGCAATTCGTTTCTTCATCTCAGCATCACTGCGAATTTTTCGATTTAAATTTATTTTTTCAAGAATACACATGTATTCCGCCGAAATACGCTAAATAGGCTTTCACACACAACAATGTTTGCAGTCGATCCCACTCAGTCCGTTTTCACATTCCAGTTGCTTCCTTTGACGAATTTCATGACAGGCCTTACATTATAAATTTATTAACAACTAGCATTTGCCCGCTGCTTCACGAGCGCGTGTCTTGCCAGGTGTAGAAATTATTTACCGATTTTATTCTCTTATCAGACATTAACGTGGAAAGGCATGAACTGTTAATGTATTCTGAATAGTTTCGTTTGTTTCGGTTAATACGTTAGGTTCGGTTTTCATACTGATATCAGAGAGTTGTTTTATTCATATTTTAACGTGATGCAATTGATTCAATAGTAGAAAAGGTTCCTGAAAAAATTGACAGTAGTAATTCGTGGTTGTAATTAATGTGCGAAGTATAAACATTTATTGTTTAGAAAGGCTTTCACGGTTCAAACGACATTCTTTCTTCTGTGCGCTTTCAGAAGCTATGGATTTAGCGTATAGAACCCGGTTATAGGTCAATCGCTTTTCTCGGTGCAGGTTACTTTCATTTGCTCTAGCTATTTCATCTCGTTCTCTTTGACGTTGCAGACGATGTTGTCGGTCTATTTCACTCTCATTTAGCCGATTTCGGCGACATCTTTTAGCTGCAGAAGTTGACCCCGACAGATTAGATCTCTTTCGCAAGGGCATATCATAAACTTTTATACTTACCCAACTCACAGCACTAACAATTAAAACGTTTTCACAGCTGCAATTATCACTATGCTTGAAATTTGGCTGCCAGTATATAGATGAGCATAAACTTGGTTACAATATAGAATATCTTTGGTAGTAATAAATAATATTATTTCTGAAAGCAATATTTAACTCAGATAAAACATAATATTTTTAAATGCTGATATGGAGGATTCCACGTTAATCGTGGTACCGAAAATTTAAATGGATATATAACAGTTGTAACGTTAAGAAAGCTGATATTATAATCATTATGTGTAATTTTTTTGGCGATTTTATGTGTAAACTTTGCCTGGGATTATATAGCTAGGTATAAGCTTTGTTAAGGATGTATCTGTGGATGTAATGAAAAATATTGTTTCCATGATACTTAACTAAAAAAAGTTTATTTTTAAATGTGGATACCGAGGATTGCAACATAACCGCGGTGTCATAAATTTATGTAAATATAGCAGTAATCTACGACTTAGTCCTCTTGGAAGTGTGCTGAAATATAAAAATTCATTACGAATAATCACAGCATCTCAATTTTTCTGATTTATTTTTTTTTTATTTTTTTTATTTTTTGTTGTTTGGATATTGGTTTATTTTATGTTGATACACCATCAGTTATTCCTGCTTTAAAATAGAAATTTACGTGAATTGGAGCTACTCTTGATTTCAAATCGTCGTATCATTACTGTCATTATTTCAGTCAGATAAATTAATCCAAAAATGTCGAGATGTGATCATGGTACAGTTTATGTAGTAACGTGCATGTAACTGAAACAATTATTTCTGAGTGGCAACATTATCGCAAGTTATGAATCGCTTGAAATGCAACCTGACAGCTGATATGATGCTTTGTTATAGGCCTAAGAGACGATGCCTGCAGCTTTATAATCTACGCGGTGTAGCATTAGGATATGAAACATTTTTAATTTTAGTTTCTTTCAATATAGCCGTATTTTCTATGTAATTATTTCAGTCGCATGTAAGTACCTGGTGAAACAACAGCCTGGACCAGATGACAATTGACTCGTTTTGTTTAGCATCAGGCATAACGGGTTTAGTTTTAAAATTTAGGCGGTGTAGAATAGAATTTTACGATGCCTAGTTATATTTGAAATAAAAATTCGTTACCAATAATCACAGCATCTCAATTTTTTCTGATTTATTTATTTTTTGCTGTTTGGATATTGGTTTTTATTTTATGTTTATACACCATCAATTATTCCTGCTTTAAAATAGAAATTTACGTGAATTGGAGTTAATCTTGGTTTCAAATCGTCGTATCATTATTGTCATTATTTCAGTCAGATATAATTAATTCAAAAATGTCAAAATGGATCACGGTACAGTATATGTACTAATGTGCATGTAACTCAAGTAATTATTTCTGAGTGGCAAAATTATCGCAAGTTGTAAATCGATTGAAATGCAACCTGGACAGTGATGACAGCTGATATGCTTTGTTATAGGCCAAAGGGACGATGCTTTTAGCTTTATAATTTACGCGGTGTAGCATTAGGATATGAAATTTTTTTTATTTGAGTTTCTTTCAATATATTCGTATTTTCTATGTAATTATTTGAGTCGCATGTACCTGAATTTTCGGATGCCTAGTTATATTTGCACGTTATAGCCACGAGACATATTAATCGAATAAAGTACTTCCAAATATGTGCAATTCCGCACAAGTCATTATGAAAGAAGTATGTTTTATTACTTGCTGATATTTATAATAGCTGTTTTTCAGACATCGCTCTTCGAGAAAAAACTGAATTTCGTATTAACTATTGGCTTATTGTGGCTGTATTGTACAGCGTTCATGTAGCAGTTTTGTTCCAGAGACAAACTGTATACCAGTCTACCAGAGACAATACATGTCTTCAGTATTAGTAATGTAACTTTTTTGTAATTCAACAGACCTGTTACGATTCAAGTAAATGCTGATTATACTTGATTCACGTATTCTTTTTATTTTGAAGTACTGCGGTCCAGAAAAATGAATCGCAGAAGTAAAAAAAAAAAAAAAAAAGGGAAATACTAAATTTTGTCAGGTCTCTTTATGAAAGGAGTGACCGTCTGAATGTGTATAATTATCTGTGGTCTACAGTTTCACATTTCTGAAGTTTTTACTGACTTGCTTCTTCCCATGGTACATATTAGTCGTTAGCTACTTCTGCAGATGTTGATCAGCAACATTAGCTTTAAAAAATTGGAAACACCACGCAAATTGATGCAGTAGTTTTTGCGTTATTAGAGATCAAGCCTCACTACAAACGCAGCTTGCTTACAGATTTATAATAGTATAGATTTAAATTGGTATATTTTGATATTTATTTTAATTTGCAAACAATGTGTTACTTGTGATGAATTGTAACTAAAATAAAATATTATACAAAGTTTGAATAGTTGCATAGTGAATCAATTATCAATTTAAATTTGTTGATTTTAAAATTTACGTTGAAACTAGCAAAGTATCCGGCGTTGCTTGGGGAATGCATATGCACGTTCTGATCTCTTATCCCGTTTATTGAGTTATCGTAAACATCTCCATCACCATATACATTGGCCCATTTCCTACAGTTTGGAGATATTTGCAAAAATTTCAATAGTTCTACTTGTAAATTTAGTATAAAGGGGAAGGGAGTAAAGGGAGAGAGAGATAGGATTCTTGAAAACGAAATGTAGACAGATTTTTTTAAAGTATGTGTGTGCAAATTTCGATTGAGATTGGATAAAAAACAGTGGATTTTTATAAAGAGCACTTAAATATTCACACCTCCAAACTACAGAGGCGGAAATTAAAAGTGCAGCACCCAGACAGGTATCATGGAATTTTAGGAAACTTTATATATGTATCCAGGGTCGTACCCAACAGAAATGATAACTAATTGGAATGTATCAGGCTGAGTTTATTACCTTCAAATACAGTTGTCTGTAAGAAGTGCGCCTACTTTGAGCAATTATCCATTCGTGAATCCTTGTCGGCATTGAATCAATAAGTGTTCGGATGTTATGTCTCTCTATGAGCAGTCACTGTTTGTGATGGGTGACCATATGATCTAATGTGTCTACTACTGGCATCCCGGAAAAGCTCTAATTGGGACAAATCTGGAGGCCGTGTGGTCCAAATTGTGATTATAACTCCTTGTATGGCTTTTGTTGTGATGGTCACAGAATGAGGATGCGTATTATTCTGTTAGAAGATGGGATTTGGACGGTAGGATGAAGGGTATCACATTAGGGTGCAGCATCCCGTCCACATAGTCGTGGGTTGTCATTGTGTCTTCAATAACAGCCATCCAAGTCCTGCTGTCGAAACGGATAGCCCCCAAGCCAATGGCACTAGTAACTGGAACTGTGTGATGTTCTGAAATCATAGCAGGGTAAGCTGTTTCTCCACTACGCCTGCGTTCATTTTGTCGATTATCCCTTTTGCCACAGACAGAATCGAGACTCGTCTCTAAACACAGATGCACGGAATTCACGTTTCCATTTGCGTTTTGCATTACACCATGTTACACGATGCTGGTTAATAGAATATTCTGGTATCAGAAAGCGTAATCCAACTTCAAGCAGTTGGTTTACAATCGTCCGTGGGTGACTGTCTCTCTCTCTCTCTGTAATCACTGCTTGTATCTGGCCTGCAGTCACCCGTCTGCCAGCAACTGCCACCCACACAATTTGGCAGTCTTCACGTGTTGTTGTCTTTCTGTGTGGACCTGTGCCTGCTACAGGAGTACTAAAGGCTTCTTTCATGCACTTTGTTACAAGTCTGTATACTGACATTGCACGATGGCCAAGGAAGATTTCACGAAATGACGAACCAAAGTCACCGTCCTCTCTCACAGTTACACATTTCCCTTCCAAACTATTACACTATCGCATAGGTGTAAGCCTGTAAGGCATCCTCCACCACACATTTTTACTGAATCGCCGAGTAATACTAAAATAATGATAAACTGTGAAATATTTTTTGAATTGTTCCTTTTCGAAATATTACCTACTTTCTGGAGATGCTTTGAAACTGGATAATACCCCAACTGAATGAACAATATCTGTAGTTACGTCAAGACGTCCTTCCACCGTACATTTTGCTGTCCATTTTCTGGAATTCTAAACTGGCAAATTTCCAGGAAAGTGGTTATCTCCAGAATCTCCAAAATTATCGTTACCAGGACGGTTTTATAATCAACTTACTACCCTAGCCGTATCAGACCGCAACGTACGAGGAAAAATTGAAGTAACAGTTGTTACAAATTGTTACGAAAAACTAACATCTGCTCCGCTTCAAACTTTGTCATGAGAAATATCGCATAGAACCTGTAATACTGGATTATTTTTTCGGCAGAATATACAGTGTTGGAAACAGTCGCTTCACTAACTAATGGAAAGTGTTCAAGATACTACGTCAAAAAATAATAATAATAATACGTATCACACACATTCTGTAACAGAACTGGAAAGTTGAAAGCTTATACAGTTTGAATACCAATAAAAGACACTCACATTGTAATGCATAACGTCTTTATGTAAGATAGGAGTGGAGAAGGACAAAATACCAGCAGAGTATGTAACAACTGATAAAGCTACTGCCTTTGTTATTAAAATTTTCAGCTCATAAATTAAGGTTTCATGAATAACAAACTACTCCAACACCTAGGTGTTTCCTGTTGAAATGTTTTAAGACATAGTTAAAAAATTTAGTTTAATATTTCCCCTCTCTTCTTGATTACTACTGTGGTCACAATTCATGTTGCTGTACATTGGACACTTAAATATTTAACACAATTATTATAGTACTAGCTCGGAGCCCGTCAATAATCACGGTTTGAACGCAATCTTCAGTTTATTTATTGATTTTTTTTTTTTTTTTTTTTTTTTTTTTTTTTTTTTTTTTTTTGCAATTGGTTAATTATACGGCATTGTTATTATATAATGCTAGCGGACTTGATTTGGTAATGTTATACATATTTGATTTGCAGTTCACATAGCAATACAGTAGTAACTTTTACTGAATTAATGACGACGGAAGTATAGAACCAATAAAATTAAAAACAAATAAGGAATCCCGAAAACTTTTGCTATCCACGTAATATCAGTTTTATTCCTGGTCCAGGCACAATTCAGTACGATGCATATGGAATTTCTTTCACCCGCATTAATTAATACCTTCACTAACATTGCGCTTATGAAAGCAGTTTAGTTGGTTTGTTAAACTCATTTTATAGTGAATTATGCTGTAAAAAAATGTGTCAGTGGGGATTCTGGTCAACTTAACCACAGCCTCCACTAATATTGCTTTCGAAATCAAAGCTTCTATTACCATCATATGAATAACGACGGGCGGCACCTGTGGTGGTAGTAGGAATTTATTCACGAAAAGCTTGTAGTGAAAAATGAATAACGATCGGGTCTACTGGAGATCGCGATCCGCCAAAATAACATTCAGTAATGACGTCATTATGCTGCTGTAGTCAATCGCAAGACATATTATTTTCAAGCAGTAATTCCGTTGTAATAAAGCCTGTAGACTAACATTATTTTCAAGCAGAAATTAGGTTGTAATACATACTGGACAGGCATAATACTTCGGAAAATATTTCTAGAGGATTCTTGCGTTTTACCACGTCAATTCCTGGCGGAATCGCGATCTCCAGTAATGCCGATTTATTTTACTTTAAATGGCAGAAAGTATAATATCAAAAACGGATAACAGTCATTTATTTGAATGATATATTTCGCGATTTGTACATTTCGTGTATACTTTCTCTGAGTTTCTAATAAACTTCATTATTTCTTACCTACTGCCAAAAAAAAATTATGTTATTTTTTAACCTAGTACTTATAACTGATAAAGGTAATATAATGTAGTACCGAGAATGGTGGTGTAACGGTTAGCGTTCTGGACTCGCATTCGGGAGGACGGCGGTTCGAATCCCCGTACGGGCATCCAGATTTGGGTTTTCCATGGTTTCCCAAATCACTCCAGCCAATGCCGGGATGCTTCCTCAAAAGGCCATGGCCGAATTCCTTGCCCCCCATCTTTTCCCGTCTCTAAAGACCTCGCTGTTAAGAGACGTTAAACAGTTAAAAATAATAATATAACGTAAACATGAATTTTTTCATCTGGTTGTCGTAAATAAATAAAAAACAAAACGTAAATTTAAACGAACGTACTAATTATAACTTTGTGACATATAATTGCCTCGCATTAATTTTTTTCCCCTGCTCTCCGTATTTCTAATATCTCTGCTCACTGCTATTTTGCGGCAATAATATCGTTGTTGAATTGCGAGTGTCATATCGTTTATACAGTAAACAGTTATATCCTTGATGATTTAAATCTAATAAAAAAGTTATCTTAAATCTCATTTAATGGCTAACACATGAATCAAAAACTAAGGGTATCATGCATAATGTAGTAGGAATATATTATGGGAAAGCTTATAAGGAGAAACGAATGTCATTTTTAATGGTGTCTTTCGCTATATGAATACGTTACTCTGGTTAGATTATCAGAGTATTTCGTTAGGATTTTACATAAACAAATGCATTTTACTTTAGATGACGGAGACTATAATTTTAAAAACGGATAACTGTTATTTATTTGACTAAGACATTTCGCATTACGTTTCTCCGAGTTTTTAATAAACTTCACCGTATGCCAAAAACATTCTTAGGTTATAGTTTAACCTAGTCATAACTGCTACAGATAAAACAGCGTAAATATTGAGTCCCCTTCTTCTTACATGAATTTCTGCATCTAGTTGTAAATAAATGAAAGGAAGATGATGGAACGAATGTAACATGGTGACTGTTGATTCGCGAGTGAAGGCTGGCACGTGACCGTTCTCTAGCCAATAGCTATAGACGACGTACGTAGACTCCAGATTAGCGTTTTATATAATAGGACTGTAGTACTGAATCTTTTGTTCCCGAAGTTAGTGATGTAGAATGGTCAGTATATCTTTCATTTTAACTAGCAAGTCTTCAAATCATTCACCTCTACGCAACCAAACAGTATACAGGCCAGACGTCTTGGTGTCTTTTCAGTTCTCCAGCATAGCTGGGAAGTCCTGGAGAAGAAACAGCACAGCGAGAAGACAAGGGGTCACAGCGTGTTTAGTGTGTGTTGGGCCGGAGTGGTCGAGACCTAAACTTGGCCGGACGCACCTCCATTAGCCGCGTGACAAGATTTACTCTTTTCCCCCGCGAAGTTTGCCCGGCCGGCGCTCGCTCAAGTTTGGGCAATTCGTTCATTCCTCGGCATTCCGAGTTATTACGGGCTCCACTCTCATCGCATAGTTGGCGGCTCCAGTTTCCACCAAGCCAGCCAGCCTTTCTGCAGAATTACCCTACGCACAGCATTAGTGCCTCCTCTTCTTCCTTCCAACTGCCTCCGGTTACTTATTTTTCCTTACCGTCCTCTCCTTCTTTCCCCACCCCCCTTTTTCTCCGTCTACTCAGTCTCTTTAGTTGACCCCGACGATCGATGGTGACCTAAGTTCCGATACCGCAGTCTGTTTTATTTTGCGTTTGAACGACTCCGATTGTTCTCTCCGTTCAAGATGACAAAAGAAAATCATTATCTTTATTCAAGGTGGATGAATGTTGTGTGTTTCTTGAACCTTTTGTTCCAACGATTTAGACCGTTGCAGTTTTGAATACAGCTCTCACAGTGATATAATATTCAGTAAGTATCTACTAAAAAATACATACCGATGACACAGGTCAACACGATTTTTGACTTTCATAAGAGGGTATGAAATTTCGGTAGATTTGTCGATAGTCAGGCGAAAAAAAAAATGTATGACCTAATAAGTTAGCTTTTGTTTCCAGGAGAACGGTTAATCAATATTTTAGAAAAGCCATGATTTAAATTTTTATTAATTGATAAATCGAAACAAATATTTATATATACATTTTTATCAACTTTTCTATCATATCAAATTACAAAATAGTGGAAAAAAGTTTAAAAGTAAACTCTATTACTTTTTCTTTCATATTTATAAGTACTTTCGCATATTTGTACTCTGAGATGAGCTTGATTGAGATAATTTTTTAGGAGGTGCAGGTACTGGAAGTTGTGGGCTATGTGATATTGGAGCAGAAAATGAAGCAAGGTCAGGATATTCGATGGGTTTTACAATTTTGCTTTTACGTTTTTACCAGGATTAACTACGCAAAAAAGAGTCATCAACGTGATCTTTTGGCTCTCACAAAATTCTTGGTACTGCGAATTTCTTATTCCGTTGCTCTCCTCAATACCAATCTGAAATAAATAAAGATAAAAATAAACATATTTTATAAATTTTTATTCATATAATAAAAGTTTTGTTTACTAAAAAATTGTTTATCTTCTAAACATCTTTTGCAATTACTGCAAACAACATGTGGCCAGGGTTTGTCTAGATTCCGAAAAGGACAGTTGAAATAAGCTTTGTAGGCTTCACAAAGCTATACACATGAGTTTAATCAAAATTTAATATCTCGTACTTTAATACCACATATAAAACAAAATGGATCAGCATCATATTTACAC
This sequence comes from Vandiemenella viatica, assembly GCA_031002005.1. Taxonomy (NCBI): domain Eukaryota; kingdom Metazoa; phylum Arthropoda; class Insecta; order Orthoptera; family Morabidae; genus Vandiemenella; species Vandiemenella viatica. The sequence continues at coordinate 147,857,684 of JARYHS010009186.1, read as the reverse complement.
TTTCCTGATGACATTTTAATCTCTTTGAGTCTTCTACATAACAGTTAATTCTTGTTTATCACTTAAGTGACATCTGTTAACGCTGTATGGCAGTTACGACCACTTTATTTTTCCGCGGTATTTTTAAAAATTCCTGAACTATTTAATATTTTTTTTATAAACGATAACACAAAAGTATTAATATAATAACAACCACAAAAGCAAAATTTTTAAGGAATATGGGTATTTTTCCTTTATTTTGAAGCATAATTAATAGCAAAATCATAGACTAAAGTTTAGAACAAAGACAAAAAAAAAATTGTTTAGTTGTGTGGTTAGTAATATAACTCATAAACTTGTAAAATTAACCGATTTATCAGTTGAGAAGATAGTTAACGTTTGGGAAATGCAGATAAAGTAGGAATGATCAGATTTTAACTGTTTACAACAATATTAACATAAACGTTACTAGTGTTCTGACTAATCCTAATAAGCCCTGGGTGACTTTAGAAAAGGTGTTTGAGCGTTAATCAGGAGAATCCAGCTCGAATTTTAGCCTAACCACGGTATGAATCAGTGTTTATAAAATAGGCGTATATGACAAAATGTAAACTAACGGAAAGCTTACAAAAAACCAATCCAGAATCCTTATTAGATTTTTTTCACCTTTATATGGTATTTTCATTTGAATTATGTTATCTTAGCATGTCACAGTATGCCTTTTAAAAAGAAACTGATGGCTCTCTCCTCAAGAAACAAAATACGCAAGGAAAGACACACGTGAAAAAAAAAAAAAAAAAAAAAAAAAAAATGTCGACTACGTCGTTTCAAAAAACGCCTATTAAATTTTCAGAGGTCAGTTTCCTTTACATTCCTGGCAGCAAAACTTGCTTTGTTTACAAGAATTGTGGCATGAACGTTCGTTCTGTAGTTCATTACGTGCTTAACTATGATCACTTTACGCAGTAGGATTAACAGGTTAGCTTTTACACAATCGCAGTGCGAAACAATTAGGAACTTTTCCACTAAAGCCAGCGAACTACACTTCGTGGCTTCCCAGCCAGTAATGACATACGAGTATCACATATTGTTATTAATGCCAAAACAACTAGGGTTCCGATATCAAATTCCAAACACATTTAATTATACTCTATATATAAGTTCACTGATTGAGGTTATCTGTTCTATACTTCCTCCAAAACAAACGTCTAAGTCTTTTCAGAAGAACGACGGGTACTACTGCTTCTCTGGCCTGCAAGTTAGACTAACATGTCTCCCGTCGAACGTGTCTGGGATATTTTCGGTCGGCATCTTCTTCGTTCAGGTCCTCCAGCAACCATTGTCGACTCTCTAAAAACCCGCCTTCATAGCGCGTGGCAATGTGTTCCCCTGCAGCATATCCAGATCCTCTTTGATTTCGTACCACGACGGCTAGAGGTTCTGATTGCTGCACGTGGCGGCTTCAGGCTTCATACCGTACTGAATTCTCACCGTCAAAGTGCATATAATTTTCAGTAATTCTAATCATAAGTGTTCTGTCATTTGCTTCAACTGTGGAATACGTTTCATCATTATCACAAGTCTTCATCTTGGTGCTGCAATTTTCACACACATTAGTGTATTTAAATGACAGTTGTTGAATTTCTTTCTTAGGTTTTCGACGTAATTAATATTTTTAGCTTATCGATATAACAAGAGAAACAATTTAAGGTAGATTCAGTATTAATAGCTAAGGCTAACTGAAATAACAGACACCTCGCTCTCATTAACTTAAGCATAATTAATATGGTCAATGTAACATCAAAATCCGAGATCTCTGTTTTGGACAAGGCCAATATAGAGAGTAACCTGCATTTGATTTCAATTAATCCTGGAAGGTTGAGCCAAATGTAACCTTCCCGGCTGTCGATTAACTGCTTCAGTAGAAAGTCACCTAAAATAAACTACTCAATTACTGGTGACTTCGTGTTACATGTCTTTGGACGGTTTTGGCCCTTAAACACCGTCTCTCTACCGCGCATGTAGTAATGGAGGTTACGATATAATTAACCGTCAATTCTAACAGGTGGATAATTTTAATTAATGATTAATGCACTGATGAAAATTCACTATGATTGGCTTTAATGTCAAGCAGAACCATCAAACATACATTCCAAAAACAAAATAACTCATACCGCAGCATGAATCGCATATCGACCGCTCCCGTCAGCGATACACGTCCTAACCCTCACAGAGCGCGATTTGAACTCCTATTGGCCGCGCTAGCGGACCAAAGATTCTAGTATTACTTTTATTACAAATCTAACTTAAAAATACGCAATGAAATAAAAAAAATTAACAGTCTGTGTAATTCGTGAGCAATAATGCATCATACATATTACAACATTTCCATTAACATAATAAATTGACCATACCAACAGTAGATCTTTAATAAAAATAATAATTATAAAACTATTAACTGTACATTTGGGGTGGTAGCATGTGCCACAAGAGGTATGATGAAAACATTTCCCGCGCTTTCCATAGCCTCATGGAATCATTCAGGACAGCAACATCGAATATATTTTGCACAAGATAATGAGTAGGTTAGAGAACAAACCTCGTTCTTAAGATGAAGAAGATTTGGAGGTTACTGGATGTAAAGTATGGAATGTACTAAGCTTTATAAAAACTTACCTTCTTACCTTAACCCAGAATACATTGCTGGTGACAATATGTAGAAGTCTGTTTGCATTCCTGAAGAGTAAATCAAAACAAATAAATTCTCTTCATCAATTCTTTTTCATTATTTTAGCCCTCGGATAATTATTTAAACCTGCTAGTTTTCTGTCACATAGATATGATTTATTATTAATTCACCTTGCATACTTGCTTTTTTTTTTTAAGTAACTGCTTATTCTGAAGCTGAATGGAGGAAACCATTGCACGGATTGTAACAGTGATTCCCAGTCATGTGAAAAACGTGAATTTCAACATGAGATGCTAAACCCATTCACATGCATACCTAAATTCGGATTTTTCTATACTTCAGTTAGTGTGACCAATGTTGCACAAAGTTTACAGAGAAACACATATTTCTTTCGGCAATAAGTCTGTATACTCATACCCAGTTTATAAAATGAGTGCTAATCATCGCCATCGTTTAGATCTCTGCAATCAAGGGCTCAGTTGGCGTAACCCGTTAGAACACCAAATTTTCAGAATCCATATACATCGTTAATTTTGCAGGAAATCTATAATTATAGTGAAATATATTGAATATGCTGAAATATATTGAAATAAAATTCAATTAAATTTACGCTGACCCCCTTCCGGGTTTTATACGATTCGAATCACTCAGTTGTCTGTATATTTGCCAGAGTCTCATAGCTTCTGAACCGTTTAGCATCGTAAATTCGTAAGCGCACATTATCTAAGTTGTTAAAATTCAAACAAGATTATAACGTATAATTCAGAAAACCAAGTGGGGTTAAAATTATTGTAGGTGTTTTAGTAAGGGATCAAAGCAGTATATTTATGGATTTCAAACAAAATCTGAAAACTCGACGATACTAAACATTTTGGATTTTCTATGAGCTTTTGGTGAAAATGATACATAATAATTTCCTTTAATTCAGAAACTAGAAACCCGAAAATTATTTCAAAGTTCTCTGTGATATGTGTAGCCTCCTAAAGATTGCTAAAAAAAACCCTGTAGTTATCACTCAGAAGTTGGCGGTTTTTAAAAAAAGTAAAATTAGATTAAATGTCTACTTTTATCAGAATACAATCTTCAACAGATACCCAGCGTAGCGGATGAGCGGTAACACTCTGGCTACGCAATCAGGAGGACTTCGGTTAGAATTCCCATCAGGCCATCCGGATTTTGGTTTTCCATAGTTTCTGAAAATCACTCCAGGTGAATTCCGGGATGGTTCCTTCGAAAGGCAATGGCCTAATTCTTTCCCAACCTTTGCTTGCAGTACTTTTCCGCCTCTAATGACTTCAACGTTGACAAGGCGTATAACCAGAAAATCAGCAGTATAAAAACATCTCGAACCTCCCACTGTGAAGCGCGTCTATCAGAAGCGAAGTTTCGGGGCCTTACTCCGGCTCCATCTTCTGACGAAGTCTCAGATTCCTGGAGCACTTGCTCTTATATAATTAGAAGGTAATTCTATCTACAAAAAATAAAATTTCGTAGAGAATTTCATAAATCGAACAGTAGATATGTAGTTAACTTTTGTTAAAAAAATTGAAGTTATACCATAATTTTTTTAGATGAAGAGATTTGGTACGATAACTTCAGATAACTACTGAGCCTCCCTCACTTTATGTCATCACCCAAAGAGATTGAAAATACAGCAAAGGTCATAATATCAATACTGTCCTGGGCTCTGCTGAGCAAATCCAGAAACTCCCTAGAGGCGTTGACGCCAGCGATTGCTTTGCTGGAAGCGTATATTCATATTGGTGTTCGTCTCCTTTATCGCGATTATAAAGTGAGTTATGGCCGTAAGTGAGTGGTCTGGTGACTGCCGGCGCATATGTTTACTCCGTGACGGCGACTTTAGTGCGTCGTTACGTCTCCTTGTGTCCCAGTATGTGCGCTGTAATATTGGTTTCGTTTTACGCACCATTAACGTGAATGTGTCCCATAAGGTAGCCATATTTTTGTGAAATATTCCTTCAGAAACGGGATCAGATGACGTCGTTTCCTAGGAATGACTTAGTGTTGTGTTTCTGGAGAGCCATTCGCGCGGGAACCCATAGCAAGTGGCATCACTTTGTTATGAGCTCTTCGTATCGCAAATGACACCAATTAGGCAAACAATCGTAAAACATAACGCTCAAGGACGCACTAAATCCAATGATTCAGCCTGAGAGAGTTCATTTCTTTGTAGCGCATTCCCGATAATAGCAAGTAAACATTCTACTGAATGGCATTAACGTATCTGACCCCATTATTACTTTTTGCGCCACATTCAAGTCATAAACCTTACTAGTAAACTCAGAATTCTTGTCTAGGAGGCTAAAAAATCCTCATTGAGGGTTAAAAGGTGAAATTAACTAACGTCAGGTTGAAATATGAATCACAATGACTTGATTTTCAGCCTCCACAATCTCAATAATTACGATTTCAATTCAGTTAGCAATTGGTTGATTCCACCCTGAAGACTGATAGGAAAGTTACAGGATTAGGTAGAAACCTCATGCAATTGTCAATTCTCTTTAAATCAGTACAGTCTCAAAATTCAGATCTCAGACATCGGTAATATTGTTGGAGAGCGGGGGTTTGGGACGGTTTGGCCGCGAACGGAGATGATCGAAGCAGACGTTTAATGACGCGAAGACGCGGAATTTGGTTTCTTTTGAATCTGTTAGGTTGTGGTCAGAAGTCACCATCGTTCCCATGTTGGATGATGTAGTTAATCAGTATCATTCGAGAACCTTTGTATTGAGTTCCCGGTGATTCCACTGCATATCTACCAGTTTTTATTGTATTAACTGTCTGAAATACGCGGAAGAAATAGAACCATTTCTTTCAGATATATTTCGTAAATCTTTCGAAGAAAGAAAGTACCTTCTGACTGGAAAATAGCGCAGGTGATTCCCGTTTTCAAGAAAGGTGATCGGAGAGATCCTAGGAATTATCGACCCATATCTCTAACATCTGTCTGCAGTAGAATTCTGGAGCATGTCATATGCTCTAACGTTATGAAGTTTCTGGATGAAAACGAGTTACTTACAGCAAACCAACACGGATTTCGTAAGAACCGTTCGTGTGAAACGCAACTGGCTCTTTTTTCGCATGACGTAATGAAGGTTATCGATGCAGGATCACAAGTTGATGCTATTTTCTTGGATTTCCAGAAGGCTTTTGACTCTGTACAACATAACTGCCTTTTGGCGAAGATTCAAGCGTACGGTATATCTGATCAGATCTGCGAATGGATACGCGATTTTCTAACTGGTCGGTCGCAGTATGTCCTTGTTGACGGGGAAGCCTCTTCAAAGCTAGATGTTACTTCGGGCGTTCCTCAAGGAAGTGGAACAGGACCACTTCTTTTCTTAATTTTTATAAACGATCTCGGTGACAACGTTAATTGCAGGATGCGATTTTTTGCTGATGATGCACTTATTTATAGGGAAGTGGGGTGCTCTGACGATTGCTTAGAAATACAGCGCGATCTGGATGTTATTTCGGAATGGTGCCGTAAATGGCAGCTTACACTTAACTGTAAAAAGTGCAAGGCAATCCAAATAAGTAATAAAAAGACCCCGTTTGCTCACGAGTACAAAGTTAACAATTCAGTTGTTGACACGGTCGATTCCCTGAAGTATCTAGGCGTAGCAGAACAAAGCAACATGAAATGGGACTTGCACATAACTTCCATCGTAGGCAAAGCTAATTCTAAACTACGTTTTATAGGTCGTATTTTGAGAAGCTGCAATGCTCATACAAAGGAAATAGCGTACAAAACACTAGTGCGTCCGCATTTGGAATACTATTGTGCAATTTGGGATCCGTATCGCAAGGGATTGATTGACACGTTAGAGAAAGTACAGAGGAGAGCCGCTCGATTCGTGACCGCTAGTTACAATCCTTATGTAAGTGTCACAGAGCTGATACGTGGGTTAGGCTGGGATTGTTTGGCGGACAGACGACGTCATTTTCGTTTAAATTTGTTGGAGAATATGCGAAAATCTCTAATTTACGAGTGCAACGAAATACTTCTTCCGCCAACCTATTTAGGTCGCAATGACAGAAGGGATAAGATTCGAGAGATAAGATGCCGTACTGATGCATTCATGTATTCTTTCTTTCCTCGTTCTGTTCGGGATTGGAATACTCTAAAATAGGATTGGTGCTTAGCACCCTCTGCCACCCACAGTAATTGTAAATTGCAGAGTATAGATGTATATGTAGATGTAGAAATGTAATATTAAGCTTGTAAACAGTCCTAGTCGTAAGTACGATGTATTGGCAATCAAGTTTACCTTTTTCATTGAAATGTTGTAGTTGTGCTTAAATCTACGTCGTGTAACCTTGTATATAATTGTATTTGTTCGCGACGAGAATATTGAGTAAACTTGTCATCAGTATCCCTTTACGCTTGTGACCAGGAAACTAAGAGTAGACCAATACTTACTGTCTCATGTAACTTTTCACAGCCCGTGTTGCCTGACACATTAATTAGTCCCTCATTGCGTTTCTTTATAAGGCGGCTCCTTACATCAATTTTCAAGTAAATAGTTTTTTTTCTAATTATTTGTGATAAATTTTTGTCTAGTGCGAAATAGTATTCGAAATATCTGTATCGGCAGTACACTTGCATGGCACTCACTTACTTCCCAAATGGTATGAATAATCCGAGAAGACGCTAAACTTAACAATTGTGCAAAACAGCAGAAAATTCAGAAATTGCTACTTGTGCTTCAACTAACAATAACGATATGATGTCATATACTGAAAGGCTCTACTAGCCGAGGTTTACTCTTCAACGCAGTATCAAATTTTAATTATTTTCTATTACCATTATCAAGAATGGATAATCCAAATTTTATTCTATTTCGATAGTTCTGTTTGGGAGTGACTTTATCTCTGCCCTGCTCTAGATCAAACGCACCTAATAATACTGATGTAAATACTACTCAGCGCATAGCACAACGTTCATTGTTTTACCAATTTTTTTTTTTTAAATGAAAAAAATATATAATTAGAAGAAAACTGAATAAAGTAAAATCCAGTTTCCATAGTACCATATGTTGTAGAGCTTCAACGATCAAACAGAATGGGAGTATCAATCCACTAGCACACATATATATTCCTCTTTGGAATTAGTTTGTGCCTGGATTTAGAAGAGGGTTCCTTTCCAATGTGTATCTAACATATGTGTCCTTGTATGAGTGTAGATGACTGTTTCAAGTCTTAAGCATATATGACAACCAAAGAGGGTAGAGGTTTATAGCAGCCATACTTCATGACAGACAGAAAAAGCCAATAGTTATTGAATTTATATTTTTATGAAAAGGTTAAGAAAGTAAAAATGAGTATTCAAGGAATAGGACTAAACGAAAATTAGTAAAGAGGAATAACAGAAAGATAAAAAATGGCTAACAACAGTTGAAGATTAGAATTGTAAGACACGAAACGAAAGACCATGGTTGATTCTATGAAGAACACAATTATTTTATGAAAAAAGTTTGCTGAGTCCGATATTAATCGTAGTAATAATAATTCCGTGTGGCCACAATGACCTGGAGACAGGGCTTTAATTGGCTGCGCATTCCGCCCCTACCGTAGCCGCCTTAACGTAACTCGAAAATCCTGCCGGGTACAGGGTACCTACAGTTTAACGTGGAATACGAACAACGGAAGCGTTCTGGTGTACTTCACTTTACACAGCAAGCTCTGGCAAAGGTGAAGGTAGGGTTAAGCGCCTTTGAAAATCCTCGCCGACACAGTTATTCGAACTGGGGACCTTTCAATCTCCAGTGAGACACTTAACCACTGAGCCACCAGACCGCTATATTAATTGTGAAGAGATGTAACAGGAGTTTCAGCATTTGGTAAATATAAATAAAGAAATTACTAACAGTGCGATCAATATCAATCGATAACAGGAAATGATGATTACGTAAGAGATAAAAAGGATAAGTATATTTCTTTGCATGTGGATTAAACTCATACAGTTGCTTAAGATGAACCAACATTCGGTGCTCTTGAAGTATAGAAAACACACATGCTGAACTCTATGTCGAGAAGGGGATAATACTTCGCATCAATGTATCAAAGAATGTATATTTTTTTATTAAAGGATAAATAGAAGTAGGAGATCAAAAACGTACGGTAGTGAGTACGTAAATTATGTGTCTCTGAGTAGAAGCCAACCATCTTTGTCTTACTCTTTCCAAGGACAACAAAGAGGTCACTAAGTTTTACGACTCCATCTGATAGATAAATCACCATAAAGAGTTATACATGCCCCCACTCCAACTGACGATTAGAAACAGTGATCCTCCCGGTTTCCTATCAGCTGGCCAAATTACAAATGATGAAAATGTCTTTCCACAGGTACCTGGACCAGTTAACCTCAGGTCAAGCACCAGATACCGTAATAGAGTCTTGGCGACCAGATCATTAATATACAGGGTGATTCAAAATGATGGTCGGGGTTTCAAAAAATTCCTACACTTAGCACAATTGAGATACGAATTTGAATCTTTATTTTGATGTGTAAAGAAACTCATCAAGTTTTTTTACATCCATTACAAATGTTCGATATGGGCGCCCTGTGTCACTCTGCACACATCTATGCGATAGTCCATTTCATCCCACACGCGACGCAGCATGTCATCAGAAATGTTTAGAAAGGCGGCCCTGATCCGTTCTCTCAGTTGCGGGATACTTGCAGGTAGCGGAGGAAGATAAACTTGATCCTTGACGTAACCCCACAGAATAAAATCACACGGGGTTAAATCTGGTGAACGAGGTGGCCAAGCCATGAGCATTTGGTCACTGTCGGCTCCGTGTCCTATCCATCGCTGCGGCAATTGTTCGTTGAGAAATGTTCTGACCTCCGGATGGAAATGAGGTGGAGCACCATCTTGTTGGAATATGAAATCATCCACCTCTTTCAGCTGAGGCAGCAACCCCTCAGAGACCTTATCGAGGTAAGTTAGTCCTGTTACTGTCTGTTCATTGAAGAAGAACGAGCCGTATACTTACACACACACTTTCGGAGAATCACGCTGGTGTTCAATAAAAACACTGGGATTTTCTGTCCCTCAAATCCGCACATTATGCTTGTTAACTTTCCCGCACAAGTGAAAGTTCGCTTCATCACTAAAAATGAGTTTTTTACAAAACCCATCTTCTTCCATTTTTTCTTGCATAATGTTGCAAAACTTGAGACGTTTGCGATGGTCGTCAGGTGTTAAAGCCTGAAGAAGCCCTAGGTGATAGGCTTTCATTTTTAGGCGTTTTCTGAGCACGCGCCAAACTGTGGTTTGCGGAATGTTCAGTTCTCTGCTGTCTCTTCGTGTTGATTTCCGCGGGCTACGTTGATAAGCTTCTCTGACGCGGTTCACGTCGACTTCCGACACAGAATGACGCCCACTGCTTTTCCCTTTGCATCAGCAGCCCTTCTCCACGAACTGTGCATACCATCTCTGAATGAAATTGTCTGAAGGTGCATCCTTCATAAAAAAAATTTCGAAAGTGCCGTTGGACAACGGTAACTGACTGACACACGTGAAAATCTAGAGTGCAAAAAGCCTTCTCTATAGCGTTAGCTGCCATATTGTAAACACTGACATTTGGCGGAACAAAACCTAACTACAAGATTAGCGGCTGCTACAAAACAAAACTTTGAGTGTTTGTCTATTCATCCATGTAAATATAATACTTGTATGTTTAGTACACAGCCGGTAAAAAATTCATGAAACCCCGACAATCATTTTGATTCACCATTTCATACACAACTTAAGCGGAAAGCAAAGTGAAGAAATAAAGTATCTGAAACATGAAAATAAGTTTAGAATTACTACAATTAATTATAATAAAACTAAAATGAATCGGAGGAGGGGGGATTAACTCGAATATTGTTCTACTAATGTACTGTAGTAATATTTTACAACAGCAGATGGGGAAGTAGAGAACTCTAAGGAGTAGTAGTAAGAATAATTAAGAGCAAAATTTTTGGTATATGGGGAGAGACGAGTAAAGTAATTTAATAAAGGTGGAGCTTTATTTAAAAACATTTTACATAAGAAGCTTATGTGGCAGCCATTATGGGTTTGTCGGGACATCACTATGACGTCAATCAACAGGCACTTAAACGCCTTGACCCAGTTGCAGCCCGCCAACCGTAGAAAGTAAAATCTAGTGGGAGGCTTAGGTCTCTGGGTTTTGTGTAGCAGGGTCCATAAGTCAGAAATGTTATGCTAAGTCCCCTCAGGTTTGTTTGTCGAGGGTGGTATCTCCGTCTAGACCCGGAGTAAAGTGAAACCCTATTTTTTGGCTCATATTAAGAATACCGTTAGACGGGCGTTATAAAAGGCATTACCCACGTGTACTCAATCTCATTAGTCTTAATGCGTTGAATCAGTAAAGTGCAGTAAGTGGCGAAGCTGCGCCATGTCGACATCCTGGCCATGCGACAATTAAGATAAGTAATACTCTCTCCCCTTGTGCTTAAACTGTCTCTGATATTTATGCAATAACAACATTAATGTGTGTGTTGTTGTAAGGAATACGTTGAAAGTTAGTCAACTAATCAGATAGTAAATCCTATTCAGAAAAAAAAAACAGTAGTAATCTCGCGAAGTTTTCATTAGTAAAGTGATGTGCGATGTTTTAAAGCTTTAATAAATATGGAACTTGAATTTAATAATTAATTATATTGTTGTTCTCCCCAGTTAATCCAGTTAAGATTTCTTAAGTGTGTATGACTCTAGAGGAAGCAATCTTTGGGGGTAAGAAGTCCAATAAATAGTTGAGGAAGCACACATTAGAATAAACGAGATGTAAACAATAAGAAGACCAGTCCAAGCAAGTAAGTGCAAAACGGACACCATCATAAATAAGAAGGGAGGTATTAATTGATAAATAAGCATTTTCTTCTGTACCCTGTAGTTAACTTCAACTTTTAAAAGTCCCAATTCTACACATACGCATTATTATTATTATTATTATTATTTTTTAAATTGACATTCGGCCATAGCCAGCCAGACAGCAACTGTGTTTCTTTTATTCGTCAAGTGTGTATATAGAATCTTCTCGTGTTGTTATTGATGATAACAAGTGACAAGACAGCACAAGATAGACACAAAACTTAATTAAAACTACCCATGCCCTCGGCCAGACTCGAACCGGCGACCCCCGCAACGCGAAGCCAGCTCGCTAGCCCCGCGCTACCGGGGCCGGCCTACACCCACCTGACCAAGAGTTGCGAGTCAAAGACTATATTCAGTGAGCCGAAATATCGAAACTCAGTTAACAAGGTCAATAGCAGGGACGACAAGTTGTTGCGGGAGGTGGAGAATTCGGACAGCCCCCGCGGCAGCTGTTGGTAGCCCGCGGCCAACACAACACTCCGTCTGCGCTGCCCAATCTCCACTCCTTGTAAGTAATTGCACAGCCGTCAGCTGGAAATTCTCATTAAACTTGAGGAACTCCCACTGAACGGCTGGCTGTCCAAACCAACCTTGTCTGACCCCCACCCACCAGACTAGCCACTAGTGGACTCACAGTTCATGTTCCTTGCTGTAAGCTCGAGGAACTATTTTCTTACCCAACTTGACGTTCTCCGTAGTAAAACACTAACATTAGTTTTTGGACTTTACTAAGTTACGTGCTGAAAAAATACAAACTTTAAATTCAGAAACTGTCGTGAGTTTGTATTTATATGCACTCTGCTTCACTATTATTTTATTTGTATCTATATAAGAAACATAGCTGGGCTGCTATGTATTTAGGCGGATATATATTGAAATATAATAACTGGGAGTTGCAACAATACACTATGTTTTTGACAGACAGTCCTAGTATGTCTCGAAAACATAATTGCTATGTTCTATTCGTGCTCCTCCACTCTTCCAATCAACTTAATTTTTTTATATTATTTTCAGTTCCAAATTAAAAGGTGGTATTGCTACCAACTGATTACACGTAATTCCAAAGATATTAATTTATTATATAACTTTCAGTAATTAACACAAAATTCTCTATCAGTTTAAACCCTAGATGTTGCTGTTGTTGTTGCTTTAGGGCGCGTTGACAGCGGGGTCATTGGCGCCTAAACCCTCGAAATGAAATGTATTTTTTTTTTTTTTTTTGTAACTGCTTTACGTCTCTTTTTAACATCGAGGTCTTTAGAGACGGGAAAGGATGGGGGGCAAGGATGGGGGCAAGGAATGGGAAGGAATTCGGCCATGGCCTTTTGAAGGAAGCATCCCGGCATTTGCCTGGAGCGATTTGGGGAAACCATGGAAAACCCAAATCTTGATGCCCGGATGGGGATTCGAACCGCCATCCTCCCGAATGCGAGGCGAGAACGCTAACCATTACACCGCCCCGCTCGGTATGAAATGTAAATCTATTACATCATTCATATAGTCCATTCACACTACTTACAGCTTTTCATACAGCCATTCTATCCTACACCATACCGCCTCTGAATGTGTATATTTCACCGACCGCGGTCTTGGCAGCTAAACGGAAAATCCCCGGGCTCAAGCGCCCGTTCTCCACAATAGGACCTCAGCACAGCGAACAATCCCACTGAAGGGAACAATCTTTAAAAGCAAAAAAAGTTAATCTAAATTTGATGAAACTAAAATTATACTAGTGAATGTTAATAGTGACGGACGGTTGACTGATAGTATGGGGCGGCAAGTTACAGGGTTGATAATCCCATAATTAAATAACTTAATTTATAATAAAAAATATCGTTTAGATCTTATTGATAAAATTGAAAAGTTAACATGCAATTAAAAATCAAATCTCAGAGCATTATTAAAAAATTTAGCAACATACCAAATGTATCACTATTGAACATTAAAACAAGTTAATTTTGTGAGACCAAACAATTTGAATAGGTTTACTAGGTCATCAGATATACAGTACATTATTTGCAGTGGACACTTTATAACTGATGTATTACTGACTCGTTGGTGACGGACAGGAAACATCTCACCATTTGCCTTGGGCGATCTAGGAAAACCATGGATCAGGTTTATCGAGACCTACTCCAATAAAATTCTAAGTTTTTCGCTCAATAAAGCCTTCATATTCCATTCACTAACCGTTCATGGAAAAAGTTAGCCCCGATTTCTATTATTTTATCAGTATTTCCTATATATGAATGTTGCTGCTAGTAATATGTTTTTACTGTCATCCTTAAACAGATTAGTCATGAATATTGCAATTAGTTTCTGCCGAGAGCAACGCCCTCGGTGTTTCAAGTCCTCGCAACATAACTCCATCAACATCGCACTTACGTTTTTCCTTTAGCTACATATACCTGTCACGAATCGGGTGGCTCTTCTTTGGACTTTTTCCGATGCCTCCATTAACCCTTTTTGAGGGGGGCCCTATACAGAACAACAATACAACCAGTGCTTTGTACGCAATCGATTTAACTTCCGGTTTACACTGTTTAAAATTACAACCTAGAAATCGGAGCATATGAATTGCTATTTCCAATTACCTTTTCAAACTAGTGTCCAATATACTTCCTTAGCTCATTATTGGAGCCGTATACTCCGCTCATCGAATTTAAATTTCCCCGCAGATAAGCAATGACATGTGTTAAAACAATTTTTTAATCGTATATTCCAAACTTAGCCATACTAATTCTCTAATTGTTTAAAACGCGTATTGGAGAACGGCCTAGATTACCAAGCGATTAGCAAGGACTCGCTCAGTAGACCAATGATTAAAAGAGTCATCCCGAATACCTAACAGAAATATTACGATTTAAAACAAGCTTAATTAAAATAATGTTAGAGACTACCTTCAGTAAACCAATGGAATTTTACCATGATCATTACATTCAATCGTCAGCGAATACTTTTCGAACAATTAATTAATTAAATTAGCTTTTTGCTAACGCCAAATTAAACAATTTATTATAGGACGAAATTATAAGTTTTAAACGTAATAAATAATTATTGGCAGTGTTCCTTACTGGAGTTTGTGGATAGTGCTGAAATGACGTATATCAATACTGAATGCAATAAAGTTGCTCTCATTGCCGCATTTAGTGCCCTGTAGTAGGGGTAGAAAGCTACGGTGGACTACACGGGTGGACGGGTGGAGGGTTGGAGGGGGGGAGGTTCCGAGCCAAGCCACGTAGGTTTTCTGTCATGTTATTTGTCACAGTTAAAATAAGGTACAGAAGACACAACAGCATGTGAATATTTATTTCCATATGTAATTTACAATAGTCTGACAAGAGAAAAAAGTAAAAAATGTATTTGGAATCAATAGGGGAAAGGCTACGTGACATGAGGGGGAGGGGAGGAGTTAAGGCAAAAGCCACGTCAGGTTACGTGGGTGGGGGCGGGGAGGGGGTAGTTTTTTTTACTGGAGGCCAAAATGGAGCTACGTGGTTTATGGACGCTCCCTAGCGAGTCGAAAAAGAAGTATGGATGAATTGAGGGCGATTACAAGGGGCAGAGCTCCTTGCATTCTCCTGGTTATTGCAGAGTACATGCGCTCATTGCAAGGTTAATATCATAAGGCACAAAAATGGAGTAATGCAGAATTTTAAGTAGCTCCTTTAACGTCACAGGTTATTATAATTTTTCCCTATTAGTCTACTGTTGCAAGTATTTTTGAAGTACGTAATTTTTCCGAAGTACCTAACCGGAACATAACTTTCACTCGCTTGATACCAGAAGAAAAATTCGAAAATTGAATTTAATTCCATATGCTTATATTAAAAATTTAATAGGTTATTCCTTCAGTCTCCTTTCTTTATTCCTTCAGTAAGGGGTTCCATGTCGCTTTAGGTTCCCTTGCCTAAATTAATCTAATCTGCTGGATGGCTGTTGGAATTCTATCTCTACGGTCAGCTCCCGTCTCTGGGAGCCTTGTGCGGAAAAACTGTTTAGCTTCCTCTTTTATATTCCAAGTTACGGTAAAGGAGAGAGCTTTATAAGCTGAAACAAAATGCACCAGGGCATCAGCTTTCAAAGCAGCCATAATTGAAGACACCGGTAACTGTTTAAATGAGTTTAGAATACAACCTGTAACACTTCTAAAACTATGATGGTAATATATTTAATATAATTTAACAATAATGATTATTAAAATAAATAATATATTTGAGACAAAGTACTACTCTATAGAATACCGAGAAAATTGTAGCTCGACTGACTTCAAGGAATACACTGTAAGATATCACAGATAATGAGTTGGATATGTTAAAATTATTGTGAGAATGGCTACTCTATGTTTATATTGTGTTATATGGAAGTTAATAAATCGAGTATTGAAGTTTATACAGCGGAAGAATCAATACGCTGTTTTGTCAAATGCAGGCTAAATCAATATTGAGAGATAAAAGAGGCAAACTACCAAATCTAGGAACGAAAAGTACTCTAGTTCAGGTTGTAAGATGCCAAATTTGAAATAAAATCCGCGATCTGCTAGAGATATGGTTGCAAAGATAATGCTCTTCGGCATAAGAAAAAGTTACTTCTAACGTAAATACATTAATTATATTATATTATTGATATAAATATCTCAAAAACTTCTTAAGATTTGTTAAGTAATCAGTTGAAACTTTTATCGCTCTTTTGTGATCTTCAGACGTAACCAGCAGGTTTCTTAATTCCTTTTCCTAGTAAGTTCCAGTCACACTTTCTCACCTCCTAAAAAGAATGACTTGGCGAAGCTTATTCTGCATGTTCGTTTACCATGTACGATCTCAAATTTTCATCTTCTAACAACATCCTTCTTCACCGACTATCCAGTATACGTGTTCAACTCATGTGTCCTCATTCACTTTTCCACAATCTTGTGGGATATATTTTTTTTATCTCTTCGAAAGGAAGAGATGTATGAATATAGCTAAGGAAGCCAATAATGTGATGACGGAAAAATTTATGTAAGCATGGTCCTTCATACATAGTCCAGTGTTCGTCGACGCACAGTAGGTAAGACAGCAATGATTTTTCTTTAACATCTGACCCTGTCGAATCGAGCAGCTATACCGTTGCTTAAAATATCTACCTCACACAGCCTAACCTGTTTTCATCACGTGACTTCCTCGTAAATCCTGGATCTTGGCTGGCCATATGAAGCTCAAGTGACACTTTTACAGTTGCCGTTGACCCAAATATATTGTAAAGTTTGTATACAACGTACTATCGTTTTTACAGAAAAATATGATTTTCCAACCAATTTTTTATAGAAATTTCAGAACCTTAGAAACGAATTTACTAAGAAAATAACTTTAAGAGCGTTCAAACCGAGCGTGGTGGGTGAATTCCTTCCGGTTCCTTGTCCCCAGTGCCATCACGAGATCGATCTCACGTGGGGAGGAGGGGAACGCCCCATCAAATCTCACCACAGGGGGAGGGGGGTTTCCAGATTTGCGAAAGAAACACCTCCCGTAATTAATTGATGCCCCTTATGCTTTTTCACATAAAATAACCTATTTAACACACTTTAGAAAGTAGTACTGTAGTAACTTGGCTACTGATTCAAACTGCAATTCTCGACTCCTTAAATCTGAAATTAATAAAATTCCGAGTAAAATTATAAAGTGTTAGCAAAATAGTTCGTTTTTTTTTCTAGTATAAAGAACTACATGTTGGTATAATTCAGTTGGTCCTTGAGAGTACACCCAGCTCCATGAATCTCTTCCCTCGAGTCGAGTTACGCTCGCTGTCGCACGACGTTTTTCGCCGCCTTTCAGCAGGTGGTTCCGTCGCCGCGCTCCTGCAGGTAGCTCACACGCGCGCGAAGGCGGTTTTAATAACTGCCGCGGCGCCGCCTCCTTCGGCCGTGGAGACGTGTTTGAATTCCAGAGCGGGTGGGATATTGCAGCTGTGATGAAGAGCAGCGTGGTATGCACTGTGACGCCCGCTCGCTCTAGCGCCCGACAGTAATTTAACAGACACCCGGCCCTCATATACAGCCCCGGCGTCCGCTCGCCTCTGCAGCCGTGCCGCTAAGAAACACTACTTCAAGAAGAGGTAGCGTTTCCAGCCGACGCCGAGAGGCGAAGGTAAGACTTTCACGGCCTTCTAAGCCTAGAAACGACAGAAAGAAACAGAAGCACCATGAGATGTGAATATTAAGTAAGAAGCAAATTACAAGCTATAATTAAACTTCTCTTTCATTACGATAAGGTTCTTGGTGAGGTTTCTTCCATAATTTCTATTTAGTTGCACCGATATTCCACTGTGCCACTTAAGCATCCCATATTCCAGGAACTTTTAAGAATGCTTCGTACGTGGCTTAAAACTTTTGTCGTATCTCATCCAGTAATTTCTCGCTGTGTATATAAACCGCTCTAATCGAACGGCATGTTCGTAACATGTCTTCATGCGTAAAAGATATCCCGTGCTTCTTGTCACTCCTCCATAAGCTCCCTACATAATGCGATTACTTTCCCATCAGCGTTAACAAACGGTAGGGTAACGTTCAGTGCTTGGTAACTTATTGCTTTGTTTCTCGTAATCTGCACATCAAAACATAAAATTATATTTGCATGCATTGAAAAGACAGTTGTTGTTCACATGCACCAGTACAGATTTTAAATATTGATGTTGAAGTGCTTAAGTGCTCAAGTGATTCAGTAGTATAATTGACAGAAAAATATTACACCAGAAATATTAATGGCTCCTACTAATGGTTTTGATCTAGGAGAAATTAGTTGGGTGAGAGCTGGACAATACAGATGTACCAATTCACTCTACCAGATATGTTTGGAAGGCGGTTGTAACGAAACTGTGAGCATTATGTACATTTTGTAAGTTGGTAGATACATGTGAGAACGGAGATATGTTTACAATGCCTCTGGAGTTGAGTAGTTGGCGAGCGCGTAGTGATACACTGGATGGTGTCGGCGAGGCTACGCTAAGATGGTCGCGATCGTGAGTGTTTAATATGCGCGCTGTAACTAGTTGCTATCATGGTAATACCGTCGTTACGCGGTGTAAAATATTGTATGTACAGTGAGACGGCATTTTGTGGACTAGTGGAATCGGTTCGTATACTGATTTTAAAGAACATGACCTTCTGTAGACTGATCTCGTGAACTTCTACGGTAATGCACAGTTTATACAGTTTGATGAACAATAACGGGGCTATTTCTCACTGTTTCCTACCTGTTTATACTCGCAACCTGCAATCTTCCGTGACGAAATCTAGAGATAGTGTCTGGTAGTTTCCTTGTGACTGATGTACTTAAAGTGTAATAAAACTTTCGTGAATGGTGAATAACGGCATGTGTGTCGATCTGCTTTGAATGATTTAATTATCCATAGCAGACTGGCGACCTGACGACCTGCGAATCTTTTACTAGAATTAATAAGCTGTAGGTAAAGGAACTGAAAGTTGCGGAAGATCTCTTGACTTCATTACTGCTAACTTCGTATCTAATTAAGCCTCAAATGATCCAAAGACGTAACGTAGCCCTTATGGGTCTGTGGCGTGCAGAAGCAAATAATAGTGCATATACTTTTGGGTCCTTTGCGGTAGTACCCTGTAAGGGAAATGATTTTAAGAAACTAAAATTTGATACTGTTGGATGTCTGGAGATTCTGGACGACCAACTCTAGCTCCAGAGTTCACAGTACTCTGCAACGTTCCCAGTATATTCGTGATGAGGTTCCTAATCGGGCGACTGTGCAAGATAACAGAAACTACCTTTGCAGAAGAACCTGTACCACTCATACATTTAAAGCTTTGAAAGTGTATCATTGCCAAGTTGTTCGCACAATCTGAGTTAAATTTCTGCTGCTTTGACAGTTACGTACTGTACTAGAAACTTAATATTATGAGTTGTGCAATATATTGAACAAGTTCCTGTTCACTCGGCGTAATAATAAGCCACGCGTACCAGAGTTTCAATTACCCCATTTACTAGAGCTCAAGTACATCTTGCCTGTTTTAAATATCTCGTTTATCCGCTTATATTTACCCTTTCTGTAAACACCAGATTTTCATTATGATTGGCAGGTGATATGGGTTGACTTTTTTTGCTGTCGTCAGTCTTTAGACTGTTTTGATGCAATCCTCCATCCCTTCCTATCCTGTGCTAACCTCTTCATTTCTACATACCCTTTACAATCCACGTCCTCAATTATCTGCTTCATATATTCTAATCTCTGTCTACCTCTGCAGTTCTTACCTTCAACTGTTCCCTCCACTAACAAATTAACCAATCCAGCATGTCTCAAAATATGACCTACCAGCCTGTCTCTTCTTCCTGTAAGCTTCTTCCATACACTTCTTTTCTCACCCATCATTTCTAAAACTCGTTCATTTCTTACTTTGTCTGTCCACCTAATTTTCAGCATTCTTCTGTAGCACCACTTTCAAATGCTTCAAGTTTCTTTCTTTCCGGTATTCCTAAAGTCCATGTTTCGCTACCGTAAAGTGCTGTGCTCCACACATAGAGTTTTAAGAAGTTCTTTCTAATTCCTAGATCAATATTGGAAACTAAAACGTTTCTCTTTTTCATGAAGGCTCTTTTTGCTAGTGCTATTCTGCTTTTAACATCATTCCTGCTTCGGCCATCGGTTGTAATTTTGCTTCCCAAGTAACAGAACTCACTCACTTCTCCTATTGCATGAGCTCCTATTTTTATATTTAATCTGCTAGTATTGGTGTCATTTCTGCTACATTTCATCACTTTTGTTTTACTTTGATTTATATTCAGTCCAAAATCTTCCTTCAGTATTTTGTTCATGCCATTCAATAACTTCTCAATATCCTCAGCCCTCTCTGCTAATAAGACAATGTCGTCAGCAAATCGTAGCATACTGATTTTTTCTCCCTGAAAACTTATGCCACATGGAAATTTTTCTTTGACTTTCTTCATTGCTTCTTCTACATACAAGTTGAATATTAACGGGGATAGACTACAACCTTGTCTCACAGCCTTTTTAACTGATGCATGTCTCTCGTGATTCTCTACTTTTATCACAGCCACTTGATTCTTATATAGTTTATAGAGGATTCTTCTATCTCGATACTTTAGACCTGACTTCTTTAGAATTTTGAACATCTTGTCCCACCTAACATTATCAAAAGCTTTTTCTAAATCAACAAATACCGTAAAAGTATCTTTGTTTTTCTTGATCCGCCCTTCAAGTATTAATCTTAAAGACAGAATTGCTTCCCTTGTACCGCGATTTTTCCTAAACCCAAACTGATCTTCACCTACTATCTCTTCTACTACCCTTTCCATCCTTCTGTATATTATTCTGGTCAGTAATTTTGAAGCATGTGATGTTAGACTAATGGTGCGATAATTCTCACATTTGCCAGCTTGTGCTTTCTTTGGAAGTGTAAATATGATATTTTTATTAAAATCAGTTGGAATTTCTCCTGTTTCATAACTTTTTGAAATCAGCTTGAATAATCTTTCGATTCCTTCCTCTCCTACAGATTTAAGAAGTTCTGCAGGGATCTCTTGACTATATAAAAGTAATATACATATACCTGAGAAACAAGTTCTGCTAAATCAGAATCTCAATTGAGATTACATTATGCCTATTATATTATTTATTTTTCAATGGCAAGCATTGTATTCTACCTGTATCCATGAAAAAAACAATTGCAGAAAACATTACTTTTGATATCTTCTACTGAATATATCTCTTCATTTTACTCTGTGCATCTATACTGTAATAAATCGGTAAGTGAACCGTGTATGTCTGAGTTCTTGAAGTGGCACCATGAAAAAACAATATGGATGAGGTTTTTAAATTATGAAAACTTATGGTCTATATAAAATCTACAACAATATCTTATGACTCTACGCGACTGAGGAACGGAGCAAGAAATTAGAATCATTTCTAGATGGGACAAATACGCACCAGAAAGCTCTCTGTGTTTGAGACGAACACTATTTTAAAATAAATAAAGACCAAAGATCACACTGGATTCTGTTTTATTTTGTTTACTTCAATTTTTTATTTCCTCAACTTTCTGAAATGTGGTGCTTTACTAAAAACGGAATGAGACAATAAAGCATAAGCAATAATTAATTTACTGTAAACATCTTTGTGCTAGAAGAGATACTGACTTCAGATGACTCTATTACTCTTTGGATTGAATTTACATTTTTTTTAAAACGTGGGTTATTCATTTATTCAGTTTCTGAAATATAACAAATTAAAATAAACGGAATGCATTAGTCAAACCACTGAATCTTTGTTTGACACTTGAATAATCATAACAGTAACGTCACAATTAATTTACGGTTAACATCTTTGTGCCTAATGTCGACATTAAAAGCTGATATTGTGTTGTCGCTAGTCAACCAACTACATCATACAATAAAACTTTTAAAAGCGTAACTAAACTGTGATTGTTTTTACTATAAACATTTTTATGTTTAATATGGATAATAAAACCTGATATTGGTTGCTCTTTCACTTTGTATCAGCATTTAAAAATGTGACGTTTTAGTTAGCTGTTACGGGAATTATATTTTTAGTTGTTACAGGGATGTAATCCCAACGAAAGTTTATGTTTAATAATATAATTCTATTATTCTTTGTGGCTTATGATAGTACATCTCCATATATAAATATGGATAATTTTTACGTAGCTTTAATTTATTATATTTCATATATTGTATTGCGTTAAAATATAAATAAAACAAAGAAAGCTTTCGGACATCAATACCAAAACAATTCGAAGGTTAATAAATAAGAGAAGTGAAAGCTTTTAGGTGTCATTTACATTTTTTTTTTTTTTTTTGTTTCTTCGTGTTAATATTTTATACTAGAAAAAAAAAGATAATTTCTACACACACCGGGGTCCTCACGCGCGTAGGTGCGGGATAAAGCTACTATAGACATAAAGTTATACTGGTGCTACGTTTTAATACAGATATTTTATTTGGAATGGTGGAGATCTTTATACAGGAATAGTTGATAGCTTTTCGTCGTTATAAGACAGTGGCGTGATAGGTACTTTTAAATTTCCAGCAATGACCAATTTTATATTTGTTCCCTACAGACCGATATGTTCAGAAGTCATGATTTGTCGTTGCCCAGTCATCGCGTGTCACCGGCGATGCGCTATCAGAACCATAGCACAGCCTCAGAGCTGCACGCCACACTGTGCGATTGGCAGTTGGCGTGATTGAAAATTGTAGGTTTGGTTGCCTATACGTGAGGGAGCAAAGCAGTTGACGGTGGGGTGCGTGTGTTTGTAGGTGCCCGCCACTGCAGGAGCTCTCTAATTAAGATACTCATTCGGTTTAACGTCATATACGCTGAGAGCTAATTGAAACATTCACCAAAATTAAAGTGGGACATTTCCGTAATTATGTAGCACTCTAATAAAATCTGGCGGAGAGTCAGAAAGCTTCATAAGCGTAATATTTTTAAATCAAACGTTTCATGACGTTTGCATAATTTGGTTATTGCCTTTCGTGCCATGAGTTTGCTATTGACGTGTTATTATCCATTTTTGTATAACAAATGTAGTGCGATTTTCCTATGTTTTATTTGACGTTACGTGCTACTATCAGTAGGCAATGGACGAGTATTGCATCATAACAGAGTTTCAAGCGTGGTGTAGCTAATTTGTACACACTTTGACAATAAATTTGGCCGCCGCTGAAAAATTCTAACACAATTTGATATCAATGTCATCCTAAGAAACAATAACGCAATACTGGCTTGCCAGTATACCATTACTGTTTTCGGGGGTGACATTGATATCAGATTTTGCAAAATAATAGTGATAGAATTTTTCAGCGGCGGCCAAATTTACTGTCAAAGTGTGTACGTTATTATAGATAGTCAGAAACCTGAATAGTCATAGCAACCACCTTTCCCATATGTACTACAGTATTCGTTAATTGTAAGTTGGTCGTATCTCTGGAGTTTTTGGACGAAATAATGAATATTTAGTTCATGTCATTACTAGTATTAAAACTGGCTCGAGATATTTATAAATCATAGAAGACTTAAAAATCTAGTTTTACTCTCAAAATACCATACTTTATTTAATACTGTCTGTCGTAAAACCAATCTTGTATAGTTATAAGTATTGGGCTACAATTTGAATTAAGGCTTGTTGGTAACATCAATATAGTTTTTATAAATTATATTAATGTGATATAATTTAAGTTAAAATCAAAAGCAACGAATGGATAGTACAATGATAAGTATAATATCAGTCTGTTATACAATATTTTTGTTGAAGTTTATCGGTAAAGATATTGTTCTTAGCTAATAGAGGTGGTAATGAATAACGGAATTTATCCCCACAAAATCATCAAATTCTACTTTTCAAACACAAAACGTAAGTTATTGAAAGTATGTACACATACACATTTATTTCGTCCGAACATGTGTCACACTGGAAATAAGGGGAATACATTTCAAATGTTTGACCAAAACACCCTATAAATGGGATCAATGTGCAGTAGAATCCTACCTGTTAGCACCTGTCAGGATCCGGACACGCAGGAAGTTTGGTGCATCCACCCTACTGGCCAAATCTACATCCAGTGAAACAACTGTTTGTGTGGTTAGTGTTTTACAATGCAACAGGAAATTTCAGTGCCTTTTGGATGGCAGATGATTCACAGTAACAATTTAAACATAAAAAATAATATTCAGCGCCATCGTTGGCAAAGAGTGTGAATAAGCCTGTGGTGTTACATGTAATCAGGACAATTAGAGTGGCTCGCGTTACTCCCACTTGCAGAAATGCCAAGAATGGGATGGTGACCACAGGGGCACGCTGGTAGCATGTTACCTGGGAGGTCCACCGAACAATAGAGTCTGAAGGGGATTAGCGGGGAACGCCTATAATTTTAAGCCATTGACAGCCTGTGGAAGTCTTGAATGATAGACACTATATACAATTTATTGCCACTTCCCGACGAAATGGGTATTTTGCAGATGTTCGTAAATTAACAGTGACGTATGACAGAATATGTTGGGATATAGCGGGAAAAAATGAGTGCGTGTGATTGCAGTGCGAGGAGAAGTGAAAATGGGATAGCGAATAAGACTATTTCTGTACTACGAAACGTACAAATGATAATAACGGATAGTTAAGTAAACGCCTGTCGCAATATCAACATGTAGTTGTACTTCGCAACCAATAAATAATTTTCTGTATGAGTAATATTCCATTAATTGCAATTTCCAGGAAATTTTGATGTTTGGTATGTAATTTCCCTCCTATTGCAGAAGGAAAGTTTATAAGATTTTTTAATAGCTATCATGTTATGCCGATGTAATCAATTTTCTGGTTTTTCCAACCGATCCACTGTTTCTTGCTGAAGTTTCAGTTTCCAACTGGGATCTTCCTAAGAACTTCTTACGCTTGTTGAAACTGTTGCAAAAGATGAATATTATGTCATTGCATTGATTTTCCTGCAAACTATGGGAAATATAACATCAGTTTTTATACAGCAGTTTCAGCAAGCGGAGAAAACCATGAAGAATGATCCCAGGTTGAAATTCAAATGTTGGCAGCAAACAAATTCAATGACACAACTGGAAAAAATCAGAATACATATGCGGGAAGGAGTTTGCTTTCAC
Organism: Vandiemenella viatica; assembly: GCA_031002005.1. Taxonomy (NCBI): domain Eukaryota; kingdom Metazoa; phylum Arthropoda; class Insecta; order Orthoptera; family Morabidae; genus Vandiemenella; species Vandiemenella viatica. The sequence goes on along the minus strand of JARYHS010009186.1, from coordinate 147,832,457 downwards.
GATACCTTATGTAAATTACTGGGAAGTGAATTTCTGACATCAAAGTGTAATAATGACTAGCTAGCCATGAGAGTAACTTGGGTGATCGGTGTAAGTGGGAGTAATGTCACCGGAACAAGATGTTCAACTGACCTGCGGCAAAGCCAAGGTTTATATTACGATAACTCACGTACTAACTGGTGGAGCAAGTAATACTTGCCCTTACTGCCACTATTCTCTGAACAGCTAAACCCACAGACGTAACTGGAGGTCACGGCGATAATCCACCGTTGCAGAAATTCAGGACCCTGCTGTCAACTCTCTAATGAATCCCCTCTGTCGTAAAACAGACTTGTGGTGGTAAGCTGTAATGAACGGCGCCCAGTGAGCTGCAGCCAACTTGACGTCGGCTGCCTACCCACCCTGCTCAGTCGGACTCCACATTCATTTATTTTTTTATTATGTTTTATTTTATTTTTTTAACATCATTTAGAAGCTAAACTGGGCCGCTAAATCTTCTTCACTAAAGAAAATATTATATTGAAAATAATAACCATAAAAAATACGTATAGAACCCCATGAATGGAACTAACAATTAAATTAGGAAACAAGTTACAGTATGATCATCAGAATCTAACATATCAAACTAGAAGGATATATATGCGTATTTGAAAAACTGTTTCTATCCTACAGTCTGAACAGCTATCTTCAACATGTATTAAGCAAATAATTTGACTGTCCTATTTATAATACTACACATCGTCAGGTATCTTAGATGTCCAGATGGCCATAACGGTATGTATGTTTTAAAGAGCCCCCACTGCAGCCCCTGCCGTAACTCTCTCTCCTGGTACCGACTGCTGCGCAGACCCCAGCACTTCAGGAAGTTACCCTCCTGGAATACATGAGGGAGTCGAGCAGTCAGTCAGAAGGGAGACTAAGAGATGATTTCGGTAGGTCATGGTGGATGGTTATGCTAGATGTCTTCTTCGGTTTCCGCCCTCAGCTTTCTTCCTCTCCAGGTATTTTTACTTTTCGATTTGAGAGGCTATTTCTGCACTTTCATTCAGCAAGTACCATAGTCTCTCAGATCGCAGTATATCGAATATCCTCAACTCTTGAAGCTGCTGTTGCTATTGTGAACCTCATTTCAGCTGTTGTTCGACATTCCCAGACCACGTGCTCTGGTGAGCTTTCCTCTCTACACTCCCACCTGCTGGTTGGTGAAAATCGACGTTTTTCGATTATGCGTGCATTATTAATAAATCGGCTAAATCGTCGCCTTTTATATGGACAAAGCATAACTTTTTCAGAGTTGAAGGAAAGTTTATAGCCCCGCAAGAATATCAGCTGAGACCAGGATTCATAACGGAGACTTCTCGATACCCGCTCTTGCGCTTAAAATACTGTGTCATTAAACAATTAATATTTTTGTCGTCTTCATCGTTCTTGTTGTTGTATAGTTAGGTGACATTAAATCCCATATAGCGGCCATTTAAGTGTGGTTAAGGAGTCTGATTGGAGATTTCTATAGGCCCTCAACGCGACCTTCACCTCCGATGCAACTACTCCGGGAGGATCCAACCAACCTTTGGGTGTAATACCAAGCTTAATTCTTTTTTTTAACTTAAATCACAATGATCGGCTTGAAGTTTCTATTTGCTGCGACAGAGCGAATCGCCGTACTGTGGCGCTCAGACACAATTCTTCGATTGTAGAGCTGTTCCCGCTTAGGGAAACGAGAAAACCATAGCGAGACAAGCGTAGCTTAACGAACAGATCGATTGGTTACGACTTTCTTAGAGCTGGCTCCCAGTAGCTTGAGGCAGTGAGCGGTGACACTTCGGCAATCCAGTGAGGTATTTCTACTGAGTTGTAAGTTGAGTTTCAGCAATATAGTAAAAGCTAATGGTATACTGCACGGTACAGCGAGAAGCGGATGATTATCGGTGGAAAACATTTTTATCACTTTTGTTAATCGAAAGTTTTGCCTATAGGATGTCTTGTATCAGTCTGCAAACAACGATTTTCCTGAAAGCACGTAACAGGATTTCAATACCTATAATCACACGAAGAAGCTACATTCCTTTGAAAATCATTTAGGATCCGTGTTTGATAATATTCTGTAAGTAAACTATATAGTTGAAAGAGATTAAGAACCTTTTTTTTAAATTGAAAAATTCTACCATAAATTGCAATAATCTTCAAAAGAAACTGATTATAATCACCACACGGTGTCTTAGTCTTCGGTGAGTGCCATCGAGGGAGCGACCAACCGTGGGAGCTGTATTTATAAATTTAATTGGGATGGTTTATCCTTGACATCCACAGTAATTGTATTACAGTTTGTGCGACTCACTATGATTTGTGTGTGTAGTAGTATAGTTTGTGTTGTGATTGAAATGACGAAAGAATGTAAAATGTGGAACAGAGAGCCAATCATTGGTTGCCTACTCTTCCGAAACATACCAAGTGACCTTCAAACTTGATGTCCTCATATGACGAACGAATCACCATGAAATGTATCGTATTCCCTCGATACTTACCCACTGGCGGGGGTTCGTGATTTAACTCAGACCTTTGGCATGTGATCTGCTTATTCGAAATCGTACAACATCAAATCTCCTCCCCGCCGGCCAATACCCGGTGATGAAATATTTCCTCCTCTGTTGGACGCCAGACACCACCAATACGATGCTGCAGCGGCCTGATTTATGGAGCAGGATCCATAAGGGTCACCTTAGAGTAAAACGTACGCAATAATCTCAGGATTGCCTCTCAAACGATGCATAATTTCCATCTAGCTAGCTATTACTTAAATTCATACACAAGACAATGTGTTCGATTTTAATTAGTTTCATGTGTGTTGCATTAAACGTATTCGATGGTACTAGTCCGCGGAGATTAATTCCACTGTAAGTCACTGATCGAAGTTATGAAATGAAAGATAAGGAAGAACCTGTGGGATTGTTGTATGATTGAAACATAACTTGAATCACATATTTAAATTAAATGTTGACTATTAAGAGCTATTAAAAACAAACTCTCCTTGAAATTCATTTTGAGCAACTAATACAGCTATTTAACATGTATTTGGTGCAGCACATTGCTTGTCCTTTTGTTTATACTGCTCCGTATCGTGATACAAACCTAAAATAAATGCTGGTTGAACGTGTTAATTACAACAGCAATCAGTAATTTGATAAAAACTTTAGTACGCTGAACAATACAAAAGAAACCTGCAATCATCTTACCACTTATTGGTAGTATATTTCCAGATGTGATGGAAGTGGAGCTCATATTTCAGGACTTAAACCCATAGCTGGAATAATCATTTAAAAAAAGAACCAGTAACCAGCTTCCGAAAGTGAACGAACATGAACTGGAGTACATAAAATGAAGCAGTGGAAGAATGCCATGTAGACCCTACGGATGATCTAGCTCAGGTTTTAGGTGAAAAATAGTACTCATATAAATTAATACGCACGAATGTTTTAAAAAACATTCGGAATTAGCAGTTCATGTTGACAATATAAAACAAAATGGGACAATAAATTCTCTTCGCAAGTAATGATCGAAGACCTACAGGATCTTAGTAATAATATTATTACGATTTCTTCCTCATATAAAAAACATTGCCATGTGAACTGCATAGAAGAGAATTTTTTCAATTATGTGAAGAACGTAAAAAAGAATTGTTACTGTAAATGGAACTAAACTAAAGATAAATAAATAAAAACACTTTCTTAAGTGTTTTATTGCAGCAGGAAATATTTCTGTTATATAGTGTGGTGGAACATTTGTTGTGGCTGTTGATCTACTGATATAACAGTGATTCAACAGGAACTTTATCGCCCACCGGGGAGTGGGTGATGAAGAGATTGTAGGGTGTTATTCTGGTCCAAGGGAGGTTTAGGAGCCGCTGAGGGCTAGCTACCGCACCCCTGCTTATCAGTATTATAACCGGCTTTAAGGTTTCCATCAAAGAAGTTTTTAATTGGATTCTCAGTATCATATGTAGGCTAAAACAGGATTTAGGGTGGTTAGCAATTTATTACTAAGGAAATAAATAAATTTTCAACAGTAGAAAGCGGCGATGTAAGATTGTATATGACAAATAAGGCAGCAAATATGGAAAAATGATTGTCATTAGACCAAGCTCAGCTCTCTAATTAATAACATTTTTCATAATGTGTAATTGTTAATCAAACTGTAAATAATACAACAATATTGTTAAAAGATTTATTTAAGTAATTTTAGGAATCTGTCCTCACTTTTCTATATATCAGATTGTATACTTCACCTACGAGGAGCGTCATCAAAACACTGTTTCAAAAAGACGGTTGCAAGCCAAAAGAGTCAGTGAACCATAGGTTACACTATTATTACAGGAAGGGGAGTAGGCGTGATTTTTTTTTGTTTTGTTTTGGAAAAAAATGCGATGAGTAATTTTTTGTTAGAAAAGCGTGCGGCGAGTATTTCTTTTTTTTTTTTTCGAGAAAAGGGTGACAGACTAAGAAAGGTTTATAAGAATCCAATAGCTGTCTCCAATATTGTGTATAAAGAATAAATGTGCCTTTTATAGACGAAAAAGCTTTCTACCAGCACTATTAGCCAAATTTGAGGAAAATTCCGTTGATAACTTTACAGACTTCTTAAATATTCGACATTTTTATGCTGCTTTTGCTTCCGGTACATCGTACTGGGTGGTTCATCGAGAACAGTTGTTTTAGTTCGTTTACTCTAATACTTAGCTCTATTGACGGAGACAGAGCAACCTCATTGGATTCATACAAATTACTGAAGTAATGACCGATGTCAATATCTCTGATTTCTTGTTGTATTTTCTCGACGCGTAGAGCAATATTTAGAAATATTTACAGATTTCTCCATCGAACATAACTTCATTCCAACAAAACATCTATATTTCATCGTGATTAGTTTAGAGATTTTACGTCAAGTTATTCTTGATTATGTGCAAGAGTACTGGTGGGTGAGTGGTAACTCTCTGGTTTCACATTTGGGAGGACACGGGTTCGAATCACCGCCCGGCCATTCAGATTTGGGTTTCCATGGCTTCCATTAATCAAACCAGGCAATTGAAATGATAGTTCCTTCAAAAGGCGATGGCAGAATTCCTCCCTGCTCCTTGTTTCTAGTCATTTCCCACCTCTAATGATATAGACGTCAATGGGGCACGGATTCCGAATTCAAAGTTACGGCCATTAGAAGTTAATCATAATATTCATTCCGAACAATCCATATTAGGATGAAGGGCAAAGTGCTTCTGCGTAGGCTCCCAATCTTTTCTCCAGCCAATTATATTAGAATAGTCTGGATCAGGCGATGAATGGGATATTACGAGCTATGGTTTGGCAAGACTCGATTTTTTAAATTACGGGGACTCGTGTCAAAATTAGTAATTGACATGAGCGTGGTTAGACGGCAGCATCTTGAAATTCCCGTGGGTGTAAGCGAGGTCACCTCTCACAGGCACAAACAGTGACAGCGGCTGTCCGAGGGGAGCGAGACGAGTTTCACTTCGACGCAGGTGTTGTCCCCTGACACGGTCGGTGCTAAATACCGACGTCGCGATAAAGCAGGGCCCGGAACTCTGCTGTGCAGCACGGCCACACACAAATTGGGTTTATCGCTTGCGGGCCGTGTTTAACGGCACCCTTCCCGCAGCGGCGCTGGGAGTATAAATTAATTTCCGATGACGGCGTTAGGCGGCCGGCCTGCCGACACGATTAGTTAACTCGCAGTGACGGCCTACTCGCTATCGATCCCACGCTCCACCGCCCCACGTGCACCTGGCCGTCACCACAGTGTGTCCTATACCTTGCGCGTAATCAAATCATTGACTTATCGATATCGTCAGTATATTTATCACTATAATTGTTCATTTTAAGAAAAATGTTTTTCTTCACTTATCTATCTGTTCATTGAAACACTACAACCTTAATAATCGTTAACCGAAGATCCTGATGATTGAGTGGTTTACCCTCGAGCCTGTCAGATTCAGATTTTTTGGCGGGGGGGGGGGAAGGAAGCAGGGTGATTGCCACACAATAATTCTTTCAAAAGGCAATAGCCTAATTCCTTCTCATTCCTTCTCTTGAGTCCTCTTCCAGATCTACGTCTACGAAACTGAAAGCCTGAATATATATGTGTGTGTAAAGATTAATCATTCATTGCGTGTATACTGAACACAATCGCAAACTTTTCAGTTTTTCAACTTCCAATAGTGCCAGAGCTACTACGTGAGGTCATTTATCTATTTTGTTTTCTTGTGGCTTTACTCACCGTCGAGGTCATTAGAGGCGGAAAATGACTGGGGACAAGAAACGGGAAGGAGTTCGTCTATGGCCTTTTTGAAGGAAGCATTCCGGCATTCGCCTGGAGTGGTTTGAGGAAACCATGGAAAACCCAAATCTGGATGCCCTGACAGGGATTCAACCTGCGTCCTCACGAATGCGAGGACAGAGCAATATTCGCTCACCCACCACGCTCTATTTATTATTATTACTCCGCGATTCACTAGAAGTGTGTGGCGGAAGGTGTATTGCACCTATCCGAAAGGGTAATAGTTTGGATGGGATATACAGGATATGGCAGGAGGCGCCCATGGTCTAATTCGCCTGGAGTGATCCGGGAAAACCATGGAAAACCCAGATGAGGATGGCCGGAGTGCTTTATCGAAAGCTACTCCTATCGCATTTTAAGATTACTCGACCGATAAATCCTTTCTATTCTATTCCCTAATCGCTCGTGGGAAAAATGAGTACAGAAATGAATCGATGCTGGTCCTCATTTATCTTATTTTATTTTCGAAGTCATTCCGAGATTTGAATGTTGCTGGTAACAATATTTGTTTGATATCATTCCGAAATACGTCAGTCGTGAATTTTTCAATTAGCTTCTGTCTAAAGCAACGCCTTCGTTGTTCCAGGTCTTCCAAACCTAACTCCTTCAACATCGCACTTACGCTTTCCCTCCAACTATATATAACTGTCAAGAATCGAGTGGCTCTTCTTTGGACCTTCTCTAAGGCCTCCATTAACCCCTTTTTGGGGACCCCATACAGAACAACAATATTCTAAGAGAGGACGCACTAGCGATTTGTATATAATCGAATTAACTTCCGGAGTTCATTGATTTAAATTACGACCTAGAAATCGGAGTATTTGCTATTTATCTGTTAGTAGGCGATCGTACCCAACAAGTTGACGGAGGACTGTAATCATCATCATAGTCAACAGATGAGTTGCACTCTTCGTACCGTCTTTCTTAATTTTAGGTCTCAGAAACATCCCTATGTCGGCCTCTCTGGTTAGCTCCACGTGCCGAAGGTTGCCCGTTCGGGTCCAGGTGAGGGCACAGGTGTTTAGGTTAGGTGTTGTGTTGTTTGTGTCCTGTGTTGTCCTACAGATTAATGTTCACATAAAATACAGAAAGATTCATTACCAGGAAATTGATGATCAAGTAAATATGTTAATTTCCCTTTTTTTTAAATAGCTTTTGGCGACTAAGCCATTCAGCTAGCTCAATGTATTTATGATATCTCTTCATGTGAATTGTTTAGTTACTCCAGTGCGTTTATGCTTCCTATGTACAGACACCACAGGACGGACAGGACATTCACACAGACACACAACACTTAAACATCCGCGCCCGCGGCCGGATTCGAACCGGCGACCTTCGGCACGTGGAGCTAGTGCTCTAGCCCCTACACTACCGAGGCCGGCTTGATTTCTCGTTGTATGGTTGTAAGGCCGAAAGCCAAATATAAGGAAAAAATCTTACCTATCATTTCTCCTTGGTGATAATCAATAGTGTCACACATATGAGTTCGCACTGACTGTAGATATTTAGTTAGAAATAGAGGCGAAGAATAATTGTTCAATTGTGTACATCAGATATGAGTTTGGCATCAAGAATCTCAAGATAATTTTAAACCACCGGTCGCTGACAAAAATAAGTTTACATAAATCTGGTGTCAAAACAATGACAGGTGTCTTGCAATAAGTTTAGACGAAACAAGGATCTCTTTTTTTTTTAAATAAAAACAAAACAAAAAATAACTATTTTCAGTGCAAGAGTATTGAAGGTACCTCCAATTGATCACTAAACTAAGAACCCATACTGGCACAAGTGTTACTTCTGATTGTTGGTGAGAAACACTAAAAAAGTGTATGTTCTAAAAATTCTACGCTTTTTTAAGCCGGAAAAGTTCTGATACGCACAACGTTTCAACAACTGGCTACGCTGTGTATATCAGGTCGTCCTCCGATGAACACAATGAATGCAGAACGTATCCGGGTCAACATCCGAGAAGAAATTTTAGAAGCCGTAAGCCGGGAAAGACTCAATTCTCGCAAAGTGTAGTTTGATTAATCGTGTGTAACTACGGTCGAGTAAGTTCATCATCCACCAAGATGCTGCGAGACTCACATCCGGAACGAGCTATTAGCCCTCTCCCTCTCACAGGGAAATCAACCTTGCCAGAAGAGAACTTTACATTCACGAAACTTCCAGGCCAGAGTGGGATTTGAAAGTGGGAACTTTAATTTTGAGTGCAGTGTCAAACGAGCTAGAAAATAGTCGGACGTTCTCCTTTTGTTATTCTTCCATCGAGAATAACGGACGGTACGTTTGCAGACACAGGGGCATTCTCTTCTATATACGTCTGAAGCGCTCCTCATCCATCACTAATCACAAGTCAGATTCTATGGAGAGTTCCCTGTTACCTGTCATTAATATATTTAAAACTAATGGTATGCTACTCGTTTACAAGTTGTGGAAGCTTATGAAATATGAGCTACTACTGGACACATCCTGTAAACAATAATAGACTTCCTATGTGAAGTATTCTAAACTTTATGGACAGATTTTTGAATAATTGACGGATGTGAAAAGTGTATTCAAAGGATATAAAACAGCGACTGATTTCAGCCATAATATAAACTAAACATTTACGGATTCCAACTTTGTTGTTAAGTGTGTATGAACATTGTTGTATGCCAAGCGGACGTGCAGAAAATTCGTAAAGCGTTCGCCGATTAGTTTAATAGTAGTGGAAGATAAGTATCATGGTAATTTGTAGCAGTTAGACAGCTGAAACACAATTAATCAGCCACTCAATAATAATGTACCCAATAAATTATAATGTCAGAAAAAGTACATATTTTCTTACAGACTATTTGTTCCCGCCATTTACCTGGAAACCTTGAAACAAACAGTAACATAGTTTTCTCAATATTTTTTATCTCTTTTCTTATATAATTACACTGAATTACATTTCACTCTACACGAAAACAAATTTTAAAAATCAGGAAGTATCCACCGAGTGTGGCGGTGTAACGGTTAGCGTTCTGGCCTCACATTCGGGATGACGGCGGTTCGAATCCCCGTGCGGGCATCCAGATTTGGGTATTCCATGGTTTCCCAAATCACTCCAGGCAAATGCCGGGATGCTTCCTTCAAAAGGCCATGGCCGAATTCCTTCCAATTCCTTGCCCCCCATCCTTTCCCGTCTCTAAAGACCTCGCTGTTAAGAGACGTTAAGCAGTTTAAAAAAAAGGAAGTATCCTCAGACTAAGCGAAGTCATTTGTGTATGAATTGTTCCTGGTAACTGGAATTCCCCCTAATTAATTATTAGGTATATCGCGGATATCCTCACCTCTTTCAGTGTTACAAGTCAAAAGTGTATTCTCGTGGAAGGGAGAGGTATTATGTAAAAATAAAATTGTAGTTTAAAAAACTAAAAACACTCTTTCGTAGTAATGTTAACTAAAAGTTTAAAAATAATCTTTAAATATTAAGACTGTTTAACAGTGATAGAACGTCCCACAATTCAGGATAAATTAATTTTTTGAATAAGCTTAAAGAATAAAGTCACTGATTACAAAATTAAATTTAATGTAAAAATAGCGTGGGGTGCTCTCCACATAACTTTTGACAATGACTCTATCTTTACAAGCAGCCAGCCACAAAAAATATAAGACAATGATATGGCAACGCACGCTTTTTACATTTTATTTTTAACTTGTTTTGTCATAAGACGGTTAAATCACTTGAGTGTTCTTATTGTCAAAGTAATGAGATTACCAAGACGTAGATAGATATGAAATTAATGGATTGTCATCGGTTCTTAACACGTGTACAAAATTTCAAACATTTAGGACTTTCTGAAGTGGGCGAAAATTGAACTGAAATTTTCCATTGCATTCAACCAATTTTAAGTTGTTACTGAAAACGTGGTGAGAGTGAAATTATTGAATTTTTATCCGTTCTTAATAAGTATGAGAATTTTCAAACGATTCGGACGTCAGGAAGTTGGTGAAACTGAAATGAAAGTTTCCATTACGTGCAACAATTTTTCTATTGTTACCGTCAAAGTAACGAGAATAGCAGAACGTTTCTAAGAGACTATTGTATTGTCAATGGTTCTTAAAAGGTGTGAAAATTTTTCTGTTTTTCCTGTCAAAGTAATGAGAATAGTAGGATATTGCTATGAAATTATTGTATTGTCACCGGTTCTTAATATGTGTGTGAAATTTCAAACAGCTCGGACATCTGGAAATGGGTCAAAATGGAGTTGTAAAATTCCATCACATTCATACATACATACATGTCAAGCTAATATAAAGCGTGTAATTCTGTGATCTTGCGTTGCCTGCTACAGAGTGCACTATGTAGAAAGATTTTAGGAGAAAATCTCCACCTGAAGTTTGATGTGCATATTGTATCTCTACGTGTTTTTTTGTTTCTCATTTTTTTGGCTTTCAAGATTCTATTTCCTGAAATTTTCCCCGAATTATAATATATTTTGCTAGTTGTTCGAATTACACAAAAATGTTTAAACAATATAGTTGTAAAATGAATTTTGGTGGTTCCAAAAAAAATTGTTACGTTTCTAGAATGATTGTATTTCTCATCAACCACGCGAAACTTCAGAAATTATATCAGCCGACATTAGAAAGATAATATCCTACGAAACTAGATAATATACCCAAGCGATCATTTTTATTGAAACGGACTGTATGTTAACTGTTTCTGCTATGGGTATTCCGCCTTGTAACGAAACAAAATGCATTTTATGTCATGAAGGGTACCGCTTTGTTTAACACATCTTCATTGCCTTCGGAGAAACATTTAACTGCTGAATTCATTTCTGAGAATCTGAAACAAAAAAAAAAAAAAAAAAAAAAAATCGTAACTAAGTAAGATATGACAAAAACATCAACTGCCGAGTTAGGTTCTACACAGTAAACGTCAGAGATATTCAGTTGTAATCGCCACTGGCAAATTTCACGTCACGTATAATTAACATGTCATTAACAGAGTCGTGTTGCGATCTGAGTGAAGGATAAATTCACTTCCACAAAATGATTAAATGATGGGTAGATAAATGAGTTCTGCTGATCAGTGTTGGAGTAGAGGGAAGTTAGAGACCGTTACTATCAAAATAAGGCGTTATAGTTGGTTACTTTAAACAGATGATGTACTGGATGCAGACGCCGAAACTCTGTTATAAACTTAGTCCGATGGTCGCTATCATGTAGGAGTCAAGTAACGTCCTCTTTTCGAGTCAGAGATATGCTTGATTCAGTCCTTTCGGAAACAATTAGTTACAAGCAGCTGGTGCTAGTGTCTTAACTCAATATGTGTTGCACCTCGGACAACAACATACTGAAAAAAATTACAGTGCGCTGACGTTTGGAAAGATCTCCACAAAATGTTGCTGGCCACTTCCAGGATTGTAATATTACAAGATATTTGTACTAACGCAAGCGTTGTAAAGATATGAAAAAATACATCTGCCCATAAAAGTTTCAAGTTTCCCTTTGAATATTTTCCAGAAGTAACATCTAATTTTTAATTTTGCTCCGAAGATTTATACAGTTTGTAAATGTTTGAATAAACACTTTTTTCACTTCTCAGCAAACATTGTAATTAATTACTAGTTGCATCTAAATTTTTCCACAGTCTCGTTAAAAACCACACAACTTTTCCGTTGAAATGCAAGGAGGAGGAACTATACGCAAAACGACAGAATTAGAAAGAAACATGAGGCATGTTTGCAGAAATTTTCTCATTAGAAGTAGTAAACAACATTGCAAAAGTATTAAGGTCGTTAAAGAAATTTAATTTAAGAATAATACTGTCTGTCTATCATACTCTCAGGAAACCTCACTCGTTCCAGAAACCAGTGCCGCCAAAGAAAAGGTTGATGCAAACTCGGTAATTTAATTACCTCCCCCCTGCTTTTTCTCCTCCACGTAAAGTTGAGGAAACCACGGAGAGCAAAAACTCCTGCAACATTAACATGCGGGCTTAATACCCCGCATTACACGCGCCGGCTCACCGTGGCATGTGACCTTCCGCAGCAAGTGTTTGCCTGTCTGCGGTGCGCGTTACACAGGTTGCAGCCCGGCCAGGGGCTCTGCCTAATGAGGCCATCGACCGACGAGCTTGCCGCCTGGCGTCGCGGTCGTGGTCAGCGATGCCGTTATGGAAATTGCTGCACGGACCACAGAGGGCGCGCCAAATTGAGATACTATCTCTGCCAATTGGCGTTCTGCACACCCGACCCGCGCTGTGTGCTATTGGATGGTGCATGAATTACGATGGCCTCTGGCATCTCCGCAGTTTTCGTCACAATTCCGGATGAGACTGGAAATCTTCGCTGATATCCGCTGTCGACAAAATCACTAGTGACAACATGTGCTGCAGCTTACGACAAAAATTTTATACGTTTTGTTACTAGTTATATACGTTAATTTGAAAGAACTTATTACGAAATGATAATAATACCCTAGAAGTGTGACACTAAATTTATTAATTCTGTTTAAAAACCGAAAATTTTATAAATTGGTTTTAGTAAATGAAAAGAAAGTGTTTTAAGAAATCGTGTCCATACATCTGTGAAAAAATTAGTTTATAAGGTATTTAGTACTGATATTAAGAAAATATTTTAATGCCACATTTAGACAATTAAGAAATGTTTCCATAATATTAGAAACATAATCTGTCAAGTTTTTAAGTATATTTAAGTTTGGTATATTATATCTTTAAACGAGCAATTATTGTACATACAAGGTGTATACCAAAAGTAGTAAGACTGATTTAAAAAAAAAAAAAAAAAAAAAAAATTGAAGATATGTTTACAATTCCTTAATCCTCTTCGAAATAGCACCCTTGGACAGCTACACACTTAGAATTACGCTGTTATCATTGGCCGTCCGCCTTCTGGAAGTCAGATTCGGGGATGCTGTTGAGAGCCCTCGTCGATGCTGCTTGAACGCCCTGAATCGAATCAAATCGCTGTCCTTTCAGCTGCCTTTTCATCCGTGTAAGTAAAACAAGTCAGATGGAGCCAGATCAGGACTTTAGGCGGGGTGCAGCAACGTGGCAATGTTGAATCGGGCCAACAGTTGCCTCATATCGGCGCGCCTTGGCACGGCGCATTGTCGCGATGCAGAGTCCAGTTGGCGGGGATGACTGGTCGGACGCGATTCGCTTGGTCTCGCAGGCGGGCTGCCACTTGCACCTAACAGTTCGAATTGACAGTTTTCCCAGGGGAAACTAACCCCTTATGAATCACCCCACGACGGTCAAAAAACACGATCAGCATTGTCTTGATCTTTGATTTGCTCATGCGAGCCTTAGTTGGACGGGAGGATGTGTAAGGCAATTGCTGGCCCCATTCGGCGTTGCCATGTTGCTGTACCCCACCTACAGTCCCAGTCTGGCTCCAACTGACTTTTTTTATTATTATTATTCCCGTGGATGAAAAGGTAGCTGAAAGGACAGCGGTTTGACTCGATTCAGGACGTTCAAGCAGCATCGACGAGGGCTCTCAACAGCTTCCCCGAATCTGACTTCCAGAAGGCGTACGGCCAATGGCAGCAGCGTAATTCTAAGTGTGTAGCTGCTCAAGGGTGCTATTTCGGAGAGGATTAAGGATACAAACATATATTCAATAAATTTTTTTAAAAAAATCAGTCCTACTACTTTTGGTATACACCCTGTATACGAGTATATTTGGTACCTTCGAAACGGCTCTAACGATTTTGATAAAATTTCATTTTTAGACAACTTTTTGATATTCAAGTTTATCTAAATAGGAGTCTTCCTTGTAAAAAACGAGATTTTACAAAAAACGAACAATTCTTGTATTTGGTGTCTCGGAAACGACTCTAACGCCATCTCGTACTAGTTTCAGGTACCAGTAATCGTATTTATTTTAGTAAAGTTTCTCTTTGGTTAGAGCAAGGAACTCTTATATCTTTAATTGAATAATTCTTGTATACTAGCTGACCAGTGAGAATATTTCTACATTCACATATAAATTTTATTGTAAATAGTCGTTATCATTAAAAACCACATGTTTAATTGTTAAACGTTAATAAATATATATTTGCTTTGTCACATGTGATTTTTACAAACATCTTTACAAATCTTCTTTGAAAACAATATTAGTAGTTATAATGTGATAATTGTTTACTTTTTGACGGCATGTAGTATCAGCCCTCAAACCTCGACTTTAAATGGAATTATATTTTATGAAGCATTTGTAGCAAGCTAGAGGTTGAATGAATATGATTTTGTTTGTTTGTCTTGTAATTTATTGTAAATCGGTGTAAACAGACTTTGTTTTATGAAACGAAATTATGTAAATACTATTTAATATGTTTAAGGACAGAACTATGCAAGAAAGATTAATGAAATGTTTGTATTCCAAGTATTAAGGTGAATTACGATGTTTAAAGGATGATTTACTACAGTTTAAAATGATTTATGTGGATAATTTTGTGTTTAAATATCTTTAACTTTCAGTTCTGAGCATTTCGGAATGATTGTAAATGATTATGTATTTATTTTGATAATTTTTTGTTTGTTTTTAATTGTTTAAATATTGTTAAAGTTCGAGAAATATCTGTCGATAGCCTTAGTAATGTTCTGGATCTTTCTATGAAACTTATATAAAGCTAGCGGCAGAGATTCACAGACAGTTTTATAGCAAAAGTTTTGAGCGAACAGATTTACGTGTACTGTGAGAGTGTATGGCAGTATTGTCTTTGGAAGCAGTATTGAATATAATCGCTGAAGTTTGTGTTTACATGTGGCCTGTATCTTTGGAGTCCGGTTCTTTACGTAAAATAAAAACAAATTAAAATTTGAATATGTGTCTGGAACTAATTATTTCTTATATATATAACCACGAGACACCTATAAATCTGTATTTAATACAAACATATATATTACTGAACCTACGAACGCGTGAAAAAGCCCCGTACAAGTGTTCATACGAAAAAACAGGTTCTGATAAATACAATCCTACACTTTGATGGGTCTGACCCTGTGTTTTATTAATGTTCATAACAAAAGGTTACTTTATTGGCACGTGCTTTCTAATCATTTGGAAAGGTAGGATTTGATCAGAAGGTGTGATGTTAATGCGGAGTATGAGCATCGTTTTATCGGATCGATTGAATTTAGCACTGACGATGTACTCGTCAAAGTGAATTACCACTAATATTGCACCATGAATTAATCCCTGATTAGCATTTAGATATCTATTTAACATAATAATAGCATTTATCTTTAAAAGCAATTTATGAGCTCATAAATCGGACGATCACGGAAATAGCACTACATTTTTTTGTAACACGGTTTTACAAAAAAAAAAAAAAAAAAAAAAAATCTTGTATTTGCTATCTCTGGCACGGCTCTAACCTCATCTCGTAGACATTTCCGGTAGCAGCCTACAGATCTTAATTAAGCTTTTCTTTCGCTAGAGCAAGGAACTGAGCTCTTCAAAAAGCCTTGGTGATCTTAAAGAAAAACGCTTAACTTTAATCAAACTTCATGTAAAATCTTGCATATTTAACAGACCTCGAAAGATGCCGAGTGAAGATCGGTCACCCAGATACTTTATGTATATAAACAAAACAAAAAATACTTTCTCACAAAACTTTATTGTTAAGAATAAGATATAAAGTTTATAATAGTTGTACAAATGCACTGTGCTCCAAATATATTTACGCTGTACAGACTCATTTCTACATGTTATATTACATGGTAAAGCGAAGGATAATATATTTAAGGGACGAACGAAGATGGCCTGTATTGCACGAGTGCGGTAGGGGCACAGTGAGATTTGAAACACGTAGCTGTGACTAAATCACCAAACGGACTCATTCATTAACAGTCAAGTGAGATGTCCGACCAAAAGATTTCTAAGTAAAAACGTGGGTAAACAGGAAATTTATCAACAATAAGTTTCTGATAGAAGCGGAAATCGCAGTATAAGACGGAATGGGAGGGAGGGGGAGAAGGGGTGTGGACCATATAAGAGCTATGATAAATCTGAAAGTAGAAAGTCTGACTACGTGGATGCTGTTCTGCGAAACTCAGTAGCGATGCGGGTAAAACGGTGTTTTGATGGTGAAAAACCGTGAGTAACTGGAATAGCCAATAAGAGGAATGTTAGTTGCTAAGCAAACTAAAATATTATTTTTCTTCGATCCATATGGTCAATGGCGAGTGAGAAGTGGTTTCCAAGAAACCAGGATTGGATAACATCAACCCCCGCTATGGTTGCATTGGAAATCAGATTTGGAGGCGAGGAAAGCGAGATCATTCTATTATGTTGTCTAGATTCTTTTTTTTTTTTCAGCTTTACGCCTCGTCGACTGCTAAGGTCATTAGAGGCGGTATACGACTGGGGACAAGGAACGGGAAGGAATTCGGCCATTGAATTTTTGAAGGAAGCATCCCGGCATTCGCCTGGAGTGATTTGGGAAAACCATGGAAAACCCAAATCTGAATGCCTGGACGGGGAATTCGAACCCGCGTCCTCCGAGATGCGAGGGCAACATGTTAACCGTTTACCCACCACGCTCGGTATGTTGTCTAGAGGACTGCTAGGAGATTCGACTTGTGATTCTCACTACCAGACTCTGTCCAAACTTACTGTTGAGTTTCACAGAAGTTATGTATCTGTATTCAGTCTGCTGTCGACATTAATATATTACTTATCACCCAATAGTAGATGTTAGTTTAAGTAGTAACATTCAATGCCGAAAGACGCTACCACGGCACACCTAATGGATTCGATTTCAGCTGTTCCAGCCAAAACATTGTCCATCGTAATTAATGACACTCAACGATACGAACATTGTCCTCTCCAACAGGAAGAAAGTTTTACCAGATTAGTGCACACTGATACAATAACACAGTCTCAAGCGCACAAATTGTATACGTATTTTTGAGCCGTACTTTACAACCTCACTCATGCACGTCGTTCCACATTGAGTACCACGAAGCAGACAACTTTCCAAATTAAAAAAAAAAAAAAAAAAAATTCTACTAGAACGACAAACTGTCGATGGTGCACACTGCTGTCAACACTGGGTCTATCGGTGAATAGGACACAAGCTTTCTATCGACAGTACTCTCTTCCGAACAGTAATGTTCATCCCATCACTGCTGCAGTTACGCAAGTAAATTCATAACAACTACTCTGTAAAGCTGTGGAACAGGTCGTGCATAGTACTGCTTTGTTGCCATGCCACTATCATTTGTCTTGACATCATTAAAAAAAAGATACAAATTGAATGAAATTACTCCATCGTGAAAGGACACGAGATTTCGTGCACAATTAGTTATCTGCATATCCAACAAATTTTTATGAAGTATCATGAAAAAATTGTGTAGCCAACAATGGAGCCATAGTAGGATTTTTTTTTTTTTATATTTTATTTATTTTTTTTTTTGCTGTTTGATAAAGCAGTAACGTTTGCTTTTCTAAAAAAGAAAAAAAAAAGTTAAGGGAAGGTCTCGTTGATACTGGGTGGACTCTCGTGGTTAACCCCTCCATTTACAAATGGTAACAACAATATCTTGAAATATTTGAATATTTATACCATCTGTAATTAGTAATCCATTTTCATTTTTGTCATTTTCCGACCATGCCATTTGCAATCACTCAATTTCTTTGAACCGCCAATTAATTTTTCTGACAAAAATAGAGAATAAAGTTGAAACTGCAGGAAGTATAATATTTTATACTTTTAGTAAAACAATCCGCTCAGCGTGAAGCTAAACCACGGAGTGGTGTTATCAGCCGTGAGAAGGGATGCATCAACTCTAAACAGCCCTGATAAAGGACCCAGACTAGGCGCTGAAACGTTGGAAATAAAGTATCATTGAAAGCAACGCCAATCCCACAAAAGTAAGTGGAATATTTTACTGCAGGGGAGTATTTCGTCTCAGACACTGAAAACTGTTTGTATTGTCGTAGTTCTGTGTTCTTACTGAACATTTTGGTATGACGGCACAGTGGCTGATGTGTTTGACTGGTGATCGACGGATTCCCGAAGTTGCCAGAATTTCTACCTAACTTTGCACTAACATTCACCTCTATCGAAGTAGCTTTGGAGGTCGGATTACTCGTAAAACTGTAGGTCTCCGTCACCTGATACTTTTACGGACTACAGTTAAGCCATGACGGATACAAATTTAGCTCCGTTAGTTAAGCAATCAGAATTTGTTTTGGGTACTCTCGAGCTACAACGCTTTAAGTATTTTCCTTGTTTTTTTATTTATTTTTTAAAAGAATTATCGTAATATTAACTTTTTCCGTAATAGAGTACTTAAAAATAACGTGAATAGTTATTTCTCTTAATGTTTATTCTATTTTATAACAATTTATATAGGCGCGTAGTCCATACTGTAGATTTCAGTCATATTTACAGTCAGGCAGAAATGAATAACCTAAGACACTTGTTACAATATCACAACCTCCAATCACTTTTATTTTCTTTAATTAAAGAGCATATGTTTATAAAAGACTCTACTAATCTATGTAATTTAATTCGTAGGATTTCACAGTTCGTAGTGTGTGCAGCCTTTTGGGGATGGAATAAGTTAGTATCGATAAGAAGTGTGAAGATCTTTGGCTGTGGCGATTGTAAGCAGCAGGTAGTCGTGCGTGGATTGCTGTAAGGCACCACTGTGTGTGTCTGAGGCTCCTTAGTATGTAAATATTAAAAATATTGTAATGTGTGTCTGTAATCAAGTCAAACAGTGATGTTAATCATACTGAAATATTGGTTTTGCTACTGGGTACAGTTGCAGAATAAATCTACTGATTTAGGAACAGTGATTATCATTCCATCGTAACAATAGTTCCTGTCATTTTTGTCGGATGAAACTAATTAATAGTGTTCTAACTTCAAAATTAAATGAGCACCAGATTAAATGTGTTCGAAATCAATAACACGCTATAAATTCCCGCAGAGTGGAAATGTTAATATACAGTCTAATTCTTCGTGGGATGGCCTGGTTGTTGTAGTCAGATATTTAGCCACTCTAATAAGGAAAAATGAAACAGTTCCTCACTATGGAATATTTATTAACCTTGGAAATATGAGCATTCAGAATTATATACATCAAAACTCGTATGTGATAACGGTTCCTCTGTCCTCTATTTGGTACGTCTGGTGTCATCAGTGCTGGTGAATGGATGGTTATATTTGAGTCTTTCCCTCTGGATTCTATGTATTTCTGTAACCTCAGGTATTATCTATATCATTTAAGGTAAAATTTGGTGGTGTGTTTTTAGGGGGGGGGCCCTATAGTACGAAAGACCGCAAAAATTCGTTCCCATAATTTTACATGCACTACGTTTGCCCTGACCCACGGAGGCAAATAATTGAAAGAAAGTGTAATTCTGTTCGAATTGAACTAATTCCCATTTTAATTTACCTCTGCAAAATAGCACATGTTGGCTGACCATTATTTTTTAATAATAATTATTAATAAATGGGGAGTCATTAACTTAAAAATTTGAAATTTTTTAAATTGCAATATGTCTTATTGAAGGAGGAAAATATTATTTTTATTTATTATTCTGTTCCAGTACAACTAATTCACATTTAAATTTAATTCTGCTAAATGGCACACGTTGTTCGACAGTTATTTTTTCGTATTAATTATTAATGAAGCCGGAATCATTAATTTAATATTTTGCAAAATTTTAAATTGAAATATTTCTTATTGAAGGAGGAAAATAATTTTATTTATTTATTTACTATCCATATTTTTAAATAAAAAAATATCGCTGATTTTTTAACGATTGTTGATTTCTAGTGACTGTAACATTTGGATAGCTACGTCTTCATCAGTGTAGGTTGTAGCCCGGCATCGAGATGTTTTTCATTTGTATTGGAATGCTTTTTCCGTCTAAGGAAGAATACTGAAAGCTGCTAGTGTCCGCAATAGACATCGCTATTTCAGACAACCAAGGAGGAGTCTCTCCTCCCAGTAATGCCGTAAGTTATGTCCCTCACTCTAGAGTCCGTCACACTCGCGAGACGTATTTAAAGTGTATCCCAATCGGAAGAAGGAACATAACATATAGTTTGTTCCTCCCGAAAGACGGAGCAGAAGTTCGAGACATCTCTCCTTCGCGAAACCTAACAACATTTCCCATCCCGTTAAATCCCAGGAAAAGGCAACTTTTCAATGAGAGTTTTTGGCAGACATATTCATTATAACGTCTACCAATCACCATTACATTGTCTGCGAGCTAATTGTGTCAGCAAATAGAAAATATCACTGCTCACTTTTCAAGTCTAAGACCTAGTAGTCGCAGCTGAGAATGGTTTGGGCCTGTCGCTATTGACTATATTGAAGTCCAGCTCCCGTCCCTCACTGTGTAGCGTTGCGTGCTAACACTCTTTTCAACTCGGCCACACAATGCTTCTCACGGGAAGACGTCACTCGAAGAGGTCCGGTCCCAGAAGTCTTCCACTACCTTCACATGTGCAGAAACTTTTCACACTCATCACACCGTTTACTGTCCATGCAGTTTGAACATTTACAAAATAAGCAGGTCAATGCCTGTTTTATCACAAATACAAAACCGAGCGTGGTTTGTGAATGATAAGGCTCGGAGCAGGCCTCCGAAAAAAAGTGGGTTCAAATCCCCGGTTTCTCCAAATCACTCCATGCGAATGTCGTGATGGTTCCTTGAAAATGCCATTTCGACGAGCCGAAAAGCCCTAAGAAGGAGAAGAAGAAGAAAATAAGATTGAACCTTTGGGAAAGCACTTGAATCCTATTCAAGTAATAAATAATTTCTTTCATGGTACAAAAGACCAAAACTGTCGGAAATGGCACGTCTGGTATGAAAAATGTTTAGGTTTTTATTATCTCTTAAGCACTGATGTCTCAACTA
Organism: Vandiemenella viatica; assembly: GCA_031002005.1. NCBI lineage: Eukaryota > Metazoa > Arthropoda > Insecta > Orthoptera > Morabidae > Vandiemenella > Vandiemenella viatica. Next base: position 147,811,224 of record JARYHS010009186.1, on the reverse strand, counting down.
AAACTTAAAGTTTTAGAATCTTTATACTGTATTGTACACTTCATTACGAAAATGGCACCATGACAGATGTATAAATGAAAGCATGCTATATCTTTAGGTCAGCTTTCATGTAACATCAATTAGTACATATTCCCCTGTTTATCAAAAGAAGCATATTTTATATCTGCACACAAAAAATAATTAAAACTGCTAAAAACTAGACAAAGTCTCCTTTTTTGGTAAATATTTGTTCTCTTATGCCTTTAGGAAGAGCTCATGTTCAAATCTTCATTCTTCTGTCAAGATTTCAGTTTGCCAAAGTCAATTTACTTAAACCGCGGTGTAATTTCTTAGCAAAATATTTTTTTAGTTTTCTCAGTTGTCGTGGAACCTTTGTTGGTGACAGCACTAATTATGTACACTGAAATACTTTTGCCCTCTACTAATTTGAACTTTAAATATGGGTTTGCTTACTATGACCACAGAGGGAAATGATTAATCTTGTCCTATCTCAAATTTCACAGAAATTTTATTATTAGTGTTTGATCGTCTATGTCAGTTTTTAGATTATGAACGGTGGAAATGAAATTTCAGAGGAGTAGAGTAGGAGTAACAAGATGAGATAGAATAAGGAATGAGAGAGTCAGGAAGATTATAAAGGAAGAACCGCTACAACAGAGAATTAAAAATCTATGTTACAGTAGTACGGGCATGTAAAGAGAATGGGAGAGGAGAGGCTACCAAGGAAGATGCTGGACATGGAGCTGAAACGGAAGAGGCCTAGAGGAAGACCGAGGGACAGATGGAGAAATGTGTGGAGGAAAGTGGAGGAAATCTGGCGACAGTGGAAGAACAGAGATGGTGGTTAGACAGGAAGTGCTGGAGAGGCTTTTGTTCCTAGCAGACCTGGCCAGTGGCTGGAAGCTATCCTAGATGATGATGATGAAGAACAGTGAACGCAAAATGCATAGCATCTTTATCACTGTTTATTCTTATTTATTTCACATATTTTTATTAAAACAGAATAATACAGTGAAAAATAATTCCTTATTTACTCTGAACCTCTCATTAAATTATTTGTAAACACGTCACTTTCAAATTACTTTTATTTAGTAGGACTATCGTTGTATTTACCTTTTTTTTCACGTCTGCTGTCACTAGTTAAACTTCAGATGCTGTTATCACTTTCATAGATACAACAAGTAAAACACGGCAAAGATTTTTACCGTTCCGTGATGGCACGTCGAGACGAGTTTATATTTGGAGCGAGTGTTGCTGGTTTCCATTTCTATTAAAAGTTGAGCATAGCATATGATAATAACACATATTTAACAGATCAATTCAAATTTACAAATTAACTGCTACAATAAAGGTTCCATGAAGTAAAAATATTTAATTTAATTTGATATAACTGCGATGATAATTTCCCTGCACACCCTTCTTTCTGCTTTCCTCTTCCCACCTACTAATTTCAACTTCAAATGTGGGTTTGCTTACTGTGACGACAAAAGGAAATGATTAATCTTGTCCTATCCCAAATTTCACAAAAATTTTATTATTAGAGTTTGATCGTCTTTGTCAGTTTTTTCATTATTTAATTCTTTTACAACTTCGCTTTTTATTTCAAAAATGCTAAAGCTGTGGTCATAAAACTGAAATAATCTTTCAAAAATGAAAAACTTCCGAAACATTCATATTAGACGGAAGGATAGAAATTATCGTTTGGTTATATTCTTAACACACCATATTATCGATAGGACAATTTTAATGCGTAGATACCTGTTGTTGGGGTTGCTCGTTAGCAACGCTCTGTGTTTTGTGCTCCGCGGGCGTCTAATGAAGTCTGAGATGATGCTAGACAACGTAACAACGTCTGCCGTTGCTATGCCAGTTTTTAAACAACGCGTTCTAGGCAAACTTCTAGTCTTACGACTACACGTAATGATGGCGATGGAGTTTTATATCACCGAAATATTTTGTATAAATAATACTACTCTTCGGTTTGTTTCCCAACAAACATTCATAAATAAACAACGCAGAGATGCTGCCCATCTGATAGTAATAATTCGGATGTATTAATATGAAAACAATTTTAAAATGCAATTTTCCTAACTTTAGAATGTTATGGATATCGAGAAGCTGCCTGCCTCTTTCTGAATTTCACTATAAAAGTTGTTTATGATTCCAGCTGTTTCAGTTATGTCACTCTTACAACGAGGATCATCCAGGAAGTATACACAAATTATGGTCAGTTGCTGAGCAGTTTATTCCCATGAACTAATTCACAGTTCGCTCAAGCAGCTGATTACAATTCTTATTGTTCTGAGATTCACACGCGTTAACAGGTATTGTATTGAACTTCACCCATTGTTATGTAATTAACCTTACAATTTTTTCACTTTTAAATACAGCATGAAGCTAAGTTTAATCATTCAACAGTGAGGATCTCAAATGTTCATGCTGCTTCAAAAAGCGAGTTTGTTGTTTCGTGACAAAATGCTGGATGAAATAATTACTCATCCTGGGAGGATTATGAATAACTAGTAGGGATTCTGGATATTTTATTTGGTTTAGTAAACCAGCTTGTAATGAAGATTAATGTAAAAAGAATCAGGTAATTAGGTGCGCAGAAAGGATAATGTGGGTTTTGAATTATCTTACATTGGGGGGGATAAGTTTAGTTGGGCAACGTATTCTGGAGATGGTAGGAAAAGGTTTCAAATTAAAGTATACATTTGAGAGAAAAATTAAAGGAAGTACAAGATAATCTAATAAATTACTCTATAAATCCCTTGTCAGGTGGGGCGAGATTTAGGATTCACATTATGTATACAAAATATGCGAGATGAAAGGGACTTAAAAGACAACTGCTAAATTTATCTCTGAAAATTAACTTAGAATACAATCACTAACGAGTACGATGACGGAGACAAGTTGGAAGCCATTACTACGCAAGATGTGGGTTATGAAGATTTTTTAATTTTATTTATGGCAATGGAACACATGTTCTGGTGACAATTATCCTACAACTTCTCATTTCATGAGTTACATCTTCGCCCCCCCCCCCTTTTTCAATTCTTTGAGTTCAATATTCACACCGCCCACAATTGCCTTTTACAAATTTTAATTTTAAATTCTTTTAATATTTCATGAAAATTTTTCAGAGTTTCCATTGGTATTTTATCCCAATCCATGATTCCCTAACGTATGAAAGAAATTTTCCCTTTCCGTTACGCCATAAATCAAGTTCGAACTCGTGGCCATGGTCATTTCTTCTCTTCCATGCACTACCCCTAATTCTGCTACCAATTTCTGTTCGATAAAAACCTTATACCAGCACTTTCTTCAGCCTCTTCCCGCATTCCAATCACTCTAGCCCCAGCTCCTGTACAATATCAGTTACTGATTGTGTTCCACAAATAAATCTAGCTGTATTCCACCGCTCCCCTTCTTACTCCTATACTGAATATTCAGTACATAGAAAGACAGAGATGTTGCACCGTTAGAGAGGCATAGTGGTGAAACATGCTCTCAGCTCACTGTTCTTTTTTTTTCAGTTTTTTTTTTTTATTACTTTGCTAGGTATTGTTTACAAAATTCGAAGATGTGTGGTACTAGGTGCAAAATACAAGTTTTATGATTCAAGGTATCAATGCCAGGTGCAAGATACAATACAGAAAATCGAAGTGTGGTACAAGATAAAAAGATTTAAGATGCAAGATACAGACTTCTTGGATAAGAGATATGAGATACATGCTTTTTATAGTCTGTTTAAAATGATCATTCACAATGTACGCTTCTTGTGGGCTTGCAGCGTGGTCGTTCGGTGAGTTGTGTTTTCTTCGGCAGCTGCAGTGCGAGAAGTCTTCTCCTGCGGTCTTCTTCCGGATTGGCGCCCTGTGTGTGTTGTCACGTGATGCTTGGGTGTCCGCCCATTACGAGTGACTGCAGTGCGTTGCCGTATTAGCTGACATAACGGGGAGAAGTGGTCGCTTTAGTGAATTCTCTTTCCATGAAGGAAATGTAGTTGTATTCTTTATCGTGATGTTAACAAACATATAGTACTGTGTGGCCTGGCAACCATGGAGGGTATAACAAGTATCATTAACCGAAAATTTTGCCATACTGATGTAATTATCATGTACGTGAGTATATATACACCTAAGAAGAGTCAATCAACAGTTTTTACTATTAGAGCAATAACTTTCCTCGTACTACTGCGAGAGTGTTTTGGGAAAAAAAATTGAATAACCTTTACGCGAGGTGAGAATACGTAGACTGTTTCCACAATGTTTAAGTAGTTATGAAGAGTCACTTTATCATGCGATGTGTGATAGTGGCCAACATTTATTAATTCTGTCAACGATTTAAGATGAGTGTCAAGAGCCAAACCGAGAGTCGGTTTCGGCAAAGTTAAATTAGATATGAGGTGTCTCTTTATCATGCCTTGACGATTAGTTTGTTTTCATATTGTATTTTATAAAAGGATTAAGGTAACGACTTTGATAAATACGAAATATGGAAACGTTTAAGTGTTTGTTGAACATCATTGAAATAGAAGACGACGTGTAATATAATAGAAAGATTAGTATCAACGTTGATTGGTATTGTCGACTAATTGTGAATCTAACCGAGGTAATATTCTTCCGTAGTGACATGAAGTTTGGTTCTAAAGATATTTAAAAGATTATCTTTTCAACATGGCATCTTTGTAATATTTTTAGGGAGTTATGTTGGTGACAGCATTTGCTGCGGTGACAGCAAATGGTAATTAATAAAAAGTATACGACATTTATTATTTAAAATTTTAGTTCGTGGAGTTTATTTCAGGACGGCGGAGTAATCTGAATTATCACGAAAATCATAGGGAAAAGGACGCAAGTTTATTGCTGCCAGAGTAGAAGAAATAATATTTATCCAAACACCCAACAAATATTAACATTTCGTCTTCATCTTGCACCGAAAGACTACGATTCTCTAACAATGTCAAAATCACTGAACAGTAAATGTTTAGATTTTTAGTGAAAAATTAAATTTCCTTCAATTTCTGAAAAATTATAAACAATCTTCTCCTTTTCGTTTAATACTATGCTTATAAAGAAATGTTTATTGTCCAAAGGCGTGTAAACTAAGAAAATGGAGAGTGATGTTTAAGACTTTCCTACTTCGTGCTCATTACAGCCGAGAAAAGACAGGAGTAAGGAAGTAAAAAGAATTAGGCCATGGTCTTTTGAAGGAATTATCCCGGGATACGACCGCGGAGACTTCGAGAAACCACGTAAAACTGAAATCTGTATGGCCGGACCTGGAACCCAATGCCAGGATTGAACGTTAAACATCTCATCAACAAAACAATCAGTTATGCTTTCATAAACAAAGAGAAGCATCGGCTTTGAATCTTGAAGTGGTGAATGATAGCACTTTTACTATGAGGCCAGCAAGTGTGTTCATCTGCCAATTGTGTTAGATTTGGTAAAATGTGCTCTGTTTTGTTTTGTTTTTGTAAAGTGTAGTTTCTGAGACGAAAATGTGAGAACTTTACAACATTCCGCAAGATTATTAACGAAACCGCATTAATACTTGTAATCAGGCTCAATGAGATTTTTATTAGGACTCGCGTTTGCTGTTACGTTTCTCATTCAACTAAGTGAATTCATAAAATCAAGGTTTTAAAAATTGTATACTTTAAATGGTAATTAAATCTGAAGTAGTAATCTACGAATATACAAGGTGTCAAGGAAGGAATGGATAATCCTGCAACTGCAGAGAGGTCATGTCATTTCCTACTATATTAAAAGAAAAAAAAAATTCAGTAAAAGTCTCACCATTTTCGAGATATTGATTTTTTTAAAATATTTTTTCGAAACATATGACTTTGTTCAGTTTATTCTATGACATAAAAAATACTTGAATAGTAACTTCAATTCGATAGACTTTTTTTTAATAAAGTCCAAAATACCGACCTTCGTGCTTTAGAACTACCATAAAAACATAATTTTAAAAAGGAATTTTGAACTATCGTACCATTTAAAAATTGGCAATAACGAAGCAATTTTTAATGTAATTGGTGTGTTCTGCTTAATACATTTTTTTACACCACATGCTGTCGAAGTTAGCCGTTTGAATAAATTTGTATACAGTTTTTACATATGATGTTTAATAGATTTTTTAACGTTTTAAGTAAAAAGTGCATTGTTTAGATCAATCGAACATCCTTAAATAAAAAAAAACAGGGTTCAAAAAGTCTTAATTTGTATAAATGGTATGGAATAAACTGAAAAAAGTCACAAGTTTCGATAAAAAAAAATCAATATCTCGAAAATGGTGAGATTTTTACCAAATTAAAATTTTGTCATATAGTAGGACCTATCTGCGGTTGTATTATTATCCTTTCATTCCTGGACACGCTGTATATTACTGTAATTTTCATTTTAAATGGCTTTGTGTAATAGGGTGGAATATTTTACGGTCATATGGGTTCTTTAACTGCTAACGTACCTGCAGAATGAAACAGATAAGTCATTTTTTAAATTGCGTTATTGCGTAGTTACATACAGTTATAATTAGGTCATTTTTTATTTTCCCCTGTATTAATATAAATACAAATTGGCCATAAGAAACTCCTCAAAACTTATTGTAACTGCCCTACAACTGCGTGAAATCACTAATATTTGCATCTGCTCCTGTATATAATTTTGTGAATAAAAACTGCGAAGCTGTTCGTGTAGGAGAAAATTGGCAGAAATAACATCAAGTTATCCATTTAGAGCGAGCGAGGTGGATGCGGTGTTGTTTCCCGTATTCCCTTCACCCTCCCTGGTCGCCGTTATTTATTACCTCTCCCGTGGTCACGGGACTCATTTTCTGCGGCGCACCGCGATGTTATTTAATACGTGTCTGATTTCGCAGCTCCGGGGAACCTTAAACAAAAATAATAACAGTGGCGGTACTGGCTCCGCTCCGAAGCACAAATTATTCATATGTGGGCGGGGCCGTGCCTGACAGGCGGGTGCTTTTATTAAAAGTTTTTAACAAGCCGGCTGGCGTGAGCGGAACTTTTTCCGTCCAGTGCCGCCGCCGGTAGTGGAAGCTGCTGCTGCTGGCGGAGGCGTCGAGGCAAGTTGGACGCCGGGCGACGCTGGGTGGCGCCAGCCGGCGCGCCGCGACGCCAACTCCGGCCGCCTGCTGACACATCCGGCGAGCCGACACAGCCCGCCGCACAATGGACGCTTATCGCGCTTCGCCGGCACAGTGGACAGAGTCGCCGTTGTACTGCTGTCGCCGTCCGTAAGGAGCGGTCAGTGCAGCATCTCAGCTTACAGCGTCCACTAACCACTGTGCTCCACTGCCGATAACCATTACAGTCAGGGTAATTCCTTACTTATCTCTCTTCATTCCAGATGTCCGTATCAACTGGTCTAGCTAGGCCTCTTGATCTAAAATTAACTGCTATTTCCCCTCCCCCCCCGTTTAAGGTCAAAATAAAGATTTGGAGGTTCCTACAACTACTGCCGCTTCCCACAAGAATCGTGGAGGTAGAGCCCCGTATTCCCTTTACAATCATTCAGGAACTAAGAAAGTAAGACGGGATGTGACGGGGTCAGCCTCACAATCCGGCTTCCCGCGAAGTTTCATCCATGTATTGTAACATTATCACTAACCCCCAATTAATTTTACTATTAATATACTATTATTAATTATTTTTATTTATTATATCGTTTAGCCCGCTAAGGAGCGCGTGGAACCATTAATTTGCATTATTCTTCTTGCTGTTCTTCTTATTTTCCCAAAACCTCCTAATCCTTTCGCTGTGGACTTGACGTCTCTCTTGTGTCCATGCATTTCTGAGTTTCAGATTTTTTGATGTTGGGCTCTTAGGGGCAAATTTATGTGAGGTCATCAATTGTCTATATTTACTGCGTGTGGATGGGTCAAGGCTGGCTTCTGCGAGGTCCTTCTGGGTTTCTACATACCAGCGTGCTTTGTTTTGTCTGGGACCGTTGACGATGTGGAAAATTTTCTTGGTAAGTCGTAAGTCATCCATTCCTGCTATATGTCCATAAAATTTCGTGCGTCTTTTCCGTGCGAGTGAGGTGAATCTTTCTGTCAGTGAATACAGTTCTTCTGAGCTTTTTCGCATCCAGATGCCATCTTGGATTTTGGGGCCGAACATTTTTCTCAGTATCTGTCTTTCTATTTTTTCTATTCCTTTCACATTTACCGTTAATGACGATGTCTCCGTCGCATACAGCGCTCCTGGAAGAACGACGGTGTGGTAGTGATGGAGTTTGGCTTTGGTGGAAAGTGATTTCTTATTGTAAGTATTCCAAGTAATTGCATATGCTTTTTGCAGTTTTTCAGCGCGGTTTTTGTGGGCTTCTTTCTCAGTTCCAGTATTCCCAATAATTTCTCCTAAGCACTTAAAGTGTTTAACTTGTTTGATAGTGCCATATTTGGTCACTAGTGGCTTCAGGTTTGTGCTTTTGGCGTCCATATATTGCGTTTTCTCATTAGAGATTTTGAGGCCGGTTTTGATAGCTATCTCATGAAGCTTCTCAGCAGCATGTATTATTAAATTATGTTGTATTTATTAATTATAAGTATTAATGCTTGTAACTTGATTTGTAATATTGTTGGATTTCCACAGACTGTAGTTTTGTTTAGTTCAATATTAAATAGCTGGTTGAGTGGTGAAAAACTAATGGAAACTACTGGTTTCCAGAATTCAACGAATACAATGACACTTTTACACGTATCCCTATAACAGTTTTTTCTTTTAGTAAAAACTTATTTTGTTTAATAATGTAGAAATGACATAAAAGTATTAATGTATCTTTTTACTCCGATTCTTGAATCTTTCCTACAGGAGTCTATTAGAGGCGTTTACTATAAGTACACATATTACCTTGCAGCATCTAGCCTAATAAAAAAAAGGCTTCTTTAATTTAAAAAAAAAAATCTGAAAAAGAGGAAAATTTGATTTATTACTGTTTTAAAAAAAAAATTGTAGGTTGTGAACTGTAACTCTTACAATAATGATATGATTAGCCTCTAATTTCACACCCATTACATGTTTTATAACAGATTCCATAGCGATATTTTAGAGAGAAAGTGGATGTTTGTCACAATCATACTAACAACTTAATCATAATATTACTATTTTATGTAAATTTCGCAATAATTTAAAGGAAATTGGTTTATATATCTGTAGCCAAAAACGAATATAAATTGTAATTTATTTAATAACTAAACACCAAATTTACATATCAAAATTGAATGTAGTAATTTTAATCAGAGTTAAATTACAGGCCGAAAAATTAGTCTCTTTCACATATAAACATTTAGGCTTTATAGGTAGTTCGAGACAGTAGGGAACGAATGAACTACTAACAACAACAATAATGTGCCCCGCTTACCCGCCCCCCTCTCTTCCCCTCCCCATAACACCGGCCCTGTACTGTAGTAGCAATCCTACTGGTTACAGGGGACCTACAGCTTAACATGGAATTCCGAACCAAGGAAGCGTTCTGGCGTACTTCACATTACACAGCAAGCTGTGCCAGAGGTGAAGGTCGGGTTAAGGTCCTATAAAAATACCCGTCGAGACAAGGATTCGAACCAGGGACATATCGATCTCTTGTCAGTAGGAGCTTGTGACCTGTATAAATTACTCGTTTCAATAGTTTGTGGAAACACCCAGAAAGTATTTTGTCCTAAAATGCGCCGGAAATTTATAACTTAATATATATATGGGAAGCTTTATACCTATTGAATTCTAATAAGAATTGTATTTCCCAAGGTGTTGTTGAATATAATCGGGAGATATTTTTAATAATTCTTCTGCAGCAATTTGGTAAGAACTCTTTATATGTGGCTTTGTATATAATGATTTGCAAACAGTTGAGGATTGTTCTAAGTTAGAGTATTGGTTATTGAAAACGGATTTAAAGTTATATTCTACAATATTTTTATGAGAATATAAGTTACAGATATTTTCAGTTATCTCATATACCTTAAATATAATGAACAGAGCTATGCGTAGCGTGGGATTTAGGTATTTTTACTACTGGGTAATTTCGCAGTTCTCTGAGAAGATTCTAGTTTACCGCTGAGAGTGAATTCTAATCATGGCTGCCACAGCTTCCTCACATTTCTCATCTGTAGTTTTATTAAAAGTATGAAAAATATCGTCAGCTTTTTAATATTCTTAATGATCTTTAGTTAGTTGATATATCTGTATAATTACTCTCATTCTATTAACGACAATATTGTTATAGTTATCCTCGGAACTAATCCTATTCGGCTCTTCCTAGACAAAATGTGCTCTTCTGTTGATCCTCGTGACCCATAATTTGATATAGTATTTATGGAATATCAGTTAAAGATCATTCATCAATACACCACGCTCTTTGTTTTTATACTACCGTTACGCTAACATGTACGAATCGTAATGCACAACCTCGACAGATAAGGGTCTTCAAAATATCCTGCTTAGCGAACACGAAAAAGATTGGCTGACACAGTAAGTGAATAAAATCTACGTAAAATAGAATTACTTTTGCTTTTCAACATTAATATCTTTAACTTTATACAGTAAAGACATTTTTAATATTTTTTTACTGCTATACAAAATTAATAACTTGAGGTCAGCGATTACCATTCATCAGTGCGTTCTAAGGTTTCTGTTAAAACTCTGCACAGAGTTATACTTAATCTCGTTTTAAGACATCGTATGTTCAATAGTCTCCAGAAAACGAGAAGATATTCAGAAGTTGACTGCAAAATTGAGCAGCTTTTGTTATTGGTAGTGGAGACTCCAGGTTACGGCGAGAGGTAATTAGAGGAAGGCGTCTGAATTCAAAAGACGCGGTCGAAACAATTACTGCGGCGATTAATCACTTGTTGAAGCTGGTTAAACGGGCCGCAGTTGGCTGTTGCATTATTGATGAGCCAATCCCTACCAAATTCCGGTCTCGCGCCAACTTTGGCGAACCACCCACTTACCCCCTCCCCTCCTTTACCACAATCCTTATCCGATGCGCAACCTTCGTTTGTTTTTTCCATTCCTTGCGACGTTGATTTATCGTTACTGCTAAACATCAGGTTACACACTGCTCATTTGTTATTCGAACTTCATTTGGTAACACAAATATTAATTTTTTAACGAATTATACACGAATATGCAGCAAAGTTTGCCTTTTTCTGTTAATAATAGCACCAGTCAAATTACTTCATACTAAAAATAAAACATAGTCCATACAATAGACCATTACGCAAAACTAAAACAGAAAATATGGTTCCATTGTCGTTCCGTTTGAATAAAAGGAGTTGTTCTATATTTTTGTGAATTTTTCATGGTTACTTTAATCATCATCTTACCGCAAAGATTACGTTCGTGGCGTGTTCCCATCTTAGGTATGCCCCATATTATTTCTGCATTCCTCTTTCCATTCGGTAGCATTACAATTTCGAAGCTATTTTACGTGTGTTCCCAGATAAATAATACGTATTCATCCCATAGTTTCACATTCCATTATCGCCTTAATATCATCTATTTTCATGAGTTACATCCATCATCGATTATCCTCTCCAGCTGACCGCGTGTAGTAATGCAAGTCTCTTCCTTTAACTTTTGCCATTGTATCACTTCTAGTAACTTGAGCAATTTGTACTCCGACTGGCCAGATCTTCTTGTTCTTGCTTAATCCCGTGATCTGCCTAATATGGTTGCTGAGTTATTTTGATGTATCTATTTAACACATAATTTTGTTACTTTTCTTTGGATCTACTATGTTTCGTATGTTTTTAACATGAAACATTTATGACGACTAGTTGAATTATTCGAGCCATTGCAGGTACTTCATTATTGGATAGTGACCTAAATTTACAAACACAAATGTAGCTTGAAATGTCACTATAAA
>JARYHS010009186.1:147704323-147798324 GCA_031002005.1 Vandiemenella viatica | reverse complement strand
AACGTTTTTTTTTTTTTTTTTTTTTTTTTTTTCACGAGTCATTTATCTGCCTTGATACCTACCAGAAATCGATAAATGAGGTGACATTTTAAAGGTTAAGTTCTCCGTTTTGGTTACATCATACTTTAAAACATTAACTTTTAGGAATTTGACCCTTAAAGCGAAAAAGTATCAATATTACTACTACGTGGTTTTTGTCATGAGCCTTTTATCTCTCTTAATACATAACCAAAATCAAGAAGTGATGAATCATTTTAAATATTTAGGTCTCCACTTAGGTAAAATCATAAATTAATAAAGATTTTTTTCGGAATATGACCCTTAAAGGGCAAAATTTATAATTATAAATGTCGTACATACGAAACAGTTCAAAACGAAGCCGGTAGATAGCAGTAGCATATATCACAGAAGCTATTAATAAACTGCTTTACTTTTATCGAAAAGGATTAAGCCTGTTACTGATAGATACGAGTAGCAGCACCAAATATTCCAGAGATATCAATAAACAGTATTTTTTGTACAATAAATAGAATAGTAAATTTTTATTATATATTACCGAAGCATTTTTGTTTTGCTATACAATTCCAATCTAAACATTTTACTGGTGAAATTTTCTCTTGGGCCATGAACGTAGCAACACAAATCACAGAGATATGGATGGTCTGTATGTATTTTGTTCAGGTTAGTGGTAGGTCAGTGACAGTTTTGTCATAGATTTGTTTTATGTGTTGAAAAGTTTTTTTTCTAATTCTTTCGTAACATTTAAGTATTTTATAATTGTGCCTACTACACTAAATAAACAAACATGATGAAAATGAAGTGGTTCTTATTTCGTCCTATCACATATCATCATCCTCAGTATTCATATATATAATTTGCGAAATTTTCGCATGGGACATCCAGTTATTATTTATTACAGGTAACTTTTATTAAGCTGTTTGCGACTTAAATTACGGACTTGCGAGATACGCTGTCCTTGGCCGACTAGAGGATACTACATACAGAAACAATGCTTTCTCCTAATATAAACAAAATACTATAATGTTCACACTTCTGCCGTGCTCCGAACAATTTATTCTATTTTTATTTATTTTTAAAGGAGAAAGACTTAATATGTGAAAGGCTTACTCTATTCATCCGCATTCGGTAACAGGGATCACGAAACTAAGGAGCTTTAAGTATTGAAGAACAGTAGCAGTGAACACATTCATTGATTCATTGGATCTTTTAGAAAGAAGTAAGCTATCAGTTGACCGAATGACAGGAAGCAAGGCTGCTTCCAGAATGGCAGCGAGAAATCTTCTGGTGGTTTTGGATACCACAGCTTGTTACGGATCTGCCGTTGTGGGAACCATCGATAGAAAGTTGTCATTAAAAATTAGATGAGTTATTTTTCCTGCTACTTTCGCTTCTTCTTTCACTAAGCCAACTTTAAGTTTAATCACGTTTCTAACTTCTGCTGCTGATCAGGTAGTTCAATTACCTGGGGTTCACAAAACCTTAGTTATTCAAGGGAAACATTAGTATTCTTGAAGAATTCCTGCCTTAGACTGTTAAATGAGATAGATTCGTTGGAACTTAGATTCCAGAGACTGGAATGAGGGAGAGCCTTTGTGCGCCAGCCACGTTCCCGTTTGTCTGACTGTCGGCGCGCGGATTAATGCAGTTAGATATTGCCCTCAGATAATTCCCCCTGCAACAAGCCCAGTTTTCGCTGCGAACGGGATGTGCCACCAGCGAATATTACATTTTAGACCGTCGTGATTTATGACGGCAAAGTAATTAATGTTGGCAATAGTTTAATGAAAACGCAAATCGTGTTTCAAATCTCAGGCGGAACGTCATTTCGTTTTCGCTCGAAGTGTGAAGCGCACATTTCAGCATTTATCGCGACAGGAAACAAAACAAAACTGAAACATTAAACGCTTTTCACTTGATAGCAGGAGCTGAACATCTAAAATACCATTTTCCGCGATTTTCTTGCATAAATCACTAGCAAATGAATGTAAAGTCAGTTATTTGACGCAAAATGCCGCAGTATTTTGGACATGAATCTTCCCGTTGCATTACCACTTTGATAATGGATGATGGATCAGTGTCAATCGCTGATTGGGTACTATAACTACTCGAAAAAGATGCGATATTTAATATGGTGTTCTTGCATTCAAGATTAGAAAAACGGTGAAATATTGTTATTATTAGCTGATGTCGTTATTTGGTGTTATATATGCTTCAGGCAGAATACAAACCCAACAATGTATTAATAGTTTTTCTGTCTGGTCCAGGTAGCATTTAAACCTAACCAAAGTCACCTAAAAATTTAATCTTCGAAATGCTAAGAAATTTCAGTTCCCAATACCCGTTCGGGCTACGACAATGCGACAATGAATGACAGTGTCCTGATTTTAAAACTTGCTTTGTTCCATTTGTAACCACTAAAAAATCTTTAATATTGAATAGAGATTTTGTTGTTATCTTGACGAATTATGTTTGTGTAGCATCTTGCGTTAATATGTCTAACGTAATACACACCGTGGTCCGAAGACTTAAGTCCAGTGACTCATTAACTACCAGAATAATCAACATATATATTCTGTCATTTATTATGATTTTTCTGATAAGATTTTTGCATTTATTAATATTCAATACTTTTCCCGGTCCATTCCTTTGCAATTCTGTGTGTAACTATAGCTAAAAAGGAAGAAAGACTAATTAATTTGGTAAAAATCGAATAAATTAAGTATTTTAGAAACACCTTACATACACCTGGTTGCTTTCATTTATCTTTTATGCATCAACAACTGAATTTGAAAATTCTGTCAAAAATAACCGTTGCATGCTGTGACCTATTTAAGTTTTATCGAAGCGATTAGTCTTTTATAAGTGGCTGTTTATTTACTGTAGAACAGTATAAAGTGAATTAAAAATCTGGAAAGAAACAGATAGCAAAACAAAAATAAGTGAAATATACCAAGGAATTCTGAAGAAACACTCCAAAAAATATTCATCAGTCATCGGCACCAAAACATCGCTGAACATTCAAGGCAGTTACTATGGTAACTTTTGAGACATCCTATACAGTTTTATTTTCTTCTGACGGCGATCACCGATCCACCCTCTATATACTGCAGTATAGCTCTATGTGAAATAAAATTAAGTAATCAATTTAATTTTAAATGATTTATCGCTGGGAATAGCAGAAAGACTGCGAAGAGTTTATGTTTACGGTCGTTCGGAATGGCGTCATTAGATCCGCCAGTACTGAATGGGACTTGAAAACTTTTCTCAGAGGTCTGAATTGATTTACGGAAGCCATTAGTAAACCACGCGCAAAGAATTCGAATCGGCAAATTTGGAAGCTTGGATATAATGCTGTCGAATTACTAAATGTTTTAGAAAGAGGTTACGGTGCGTGGAAATTATTTCTCAACAGCTTCAAATTTCTCTTGATCGTTTCTTAATTCCTGGCAATTCTTTATTCATGCAGACTTCGTATAACTTTCTGCACTGTTGCATTGGAACACTCTACGAGCAATATCAAACAAAAGTCAGCAAGTTATAAAATCATTCGAGCATAATAGATAAAAAAGAATATTGAAATGACAAACGAGGCGTTCCCTTCATCATTACAACCATGTTGATTAAAACAGTCCTAAAATTCAAACTTTTATTTTTGATAATGACTTCATATCCTGTCGATCACCAGGTCGTTAGAGCCGGGAAAGGACTGGGAAGGAATTCGTCGATGGTATATTTTTGAAGGCTCCATCCCAGCATTTGCCGGGAGTAATTTGGGGAAACCATAGAAATCCAAAACCTGGATTGCCGGACCGGGATTGGAATCCATGTCCTCCATTACGCGGACCGAGTGTGGTGGTGATCAAGTGGTACTGCTCTGAATTCCTATTCGGTAGTGCGTGGGTTCAAATTCCCGTCCGCGCATCCAGATTTGAGACTTCCTTGGTTTCCCCAAATCACTCCAGGCGAATGGCGGGACGAATCCTTTAAAAAGCCTTGGCCGAACTCCTTCATATTCATACCTCTTCACAAGAGTAACGTATATTCTTAAATGTATAATGTTTCGTGTTATTCTTCCTGTGGGTTAAAATGTTCTTTTGTTATGTTTCCTCGGACCTATTTATGTATAATATTTCATTATTTCAATTAGACGATTTGGAAGTTCAGAGATCAAAGACATTAAAAAAGCTTACAAATTGTGCCTAACATCTGAAATGTCCAAATTTTTTATATTCGATGCATCAAACCTCATCAGGAGGAAGCACTGTAAACTTCCTGTGATTCGTTAATATCGTTTTTTTTTTTTTTTTCTCACAAAATAGTTCTTATCTTGACTGTAGTTTGTTAATCGGAGCAGTTTCATCCACTTATTTCTGTCATGAATACCGGAATCACAAAACTGAAAGTCGCGAAAATCTTCAACGGTTAATAAAATAATTAAAAGTAAATGAAAATAACAACTTTGAAATTTAGTAGAGTTGAAAGGCTGGAATGAAATACGAATAGCAGTAATTTCGTTAATTTTTTTTCTGCCTTCTGTCTTCACAGTAGCTTTTTAGGTAGCAGTTCGGGGTTCAAACTGTTCGTCGGCAGCAAGGTCATTAGGGCCATATTAGGATTGCTGACAAGGAATGCGAACTAAATCGGTTATGCTCTTTATGAAGCGACATCAGCTCAGGCGCCTCGAGCGATTACGGAAAACTATTGAAAATGGTGATACCAAAAGTGGAACATGGAATTAAATCCGCTTACTCCCGAGCTTCAGGCACCAGCATTGCCTCTTTCTTACCATGGTCGCTGTATTTTGAGCAGAAACAAATCACTCCTGTTAGTGAAGAAACGATTTTTATCAAAAGGCCTAAATAATTGTAGAAACGAATACTGACACCTAACTAGCAGTCTCCAAGAATCCTTAGTCAACTGGGTTAAATCTTAAGTTCGTATGAATATAAATACTGAGAACAGAAATATACGAGTACAATTATATGTCTTCAGATTTCACTAGCTCAAAATTAGTATCAGTAATCCAAAAGGCTGCCCAGCGAAGTATGGAAAGAGCAATGCAGGGTTTACAAGAAGAGACAGGAAAAGGGCCGTGCACATTCGTTCAATAACTAAAATAACAGACATCTTAGAAAGAGATATGACACAAAAATGGCAATGGGCCGGTCATGTTGCTCGCAAAAGAGATGAAAGATGGACTACGGTAGTGCTGGATTGGATACCGAGAAACCGGAAAAGAGCAAGAGGAAGACCCCCGGATCGCTGGGATAAGGATATACGTCGAATTACAGGCGTGAACTGGAAGAAGGTGGCTCAGGATCGTTCGGCCTGGAAAGAACTACAGCAAATCTATGTAGAATTAAATTCTAATATATAGCTCATTAAGCTTCAAGAGGCTACATCATGAAAAAAGGATCGATATAGCTGCAATAATAATAATAATAATAAAATAATCCAAAAGACAGAAAAAAATATATACTTTTTGACTGAATTTTGTGGGTATTATTTTTCAAGAACATTGTGTTGTAAGTAAATGCAATTAAAATTATAGAAGGTTTTCTTTACACTTTATCTACAGTAGATAAATTCCTGGGATTCGATTTTAAACGGAGGAAGAAATCAGAACTTTTGTCTACGCTAGACTTTCTCATTGCGACACGGCCTCTTTAAACGTGGCTTCCAACCAACTGGGAAGTTAGCCAGGAACACAGCGTGGCCTTTTAATTAACAGAATTACCTCCGGAGTCGGGATTCCGTGATTCGATACGGAGGAGGGTGTCGAGTATAGTGGCTGACCTCCAGTAAATTGGAAACGCGAAGCCACGGATAGAATTTTTCGCTGTCCTTGACCAAAAGGCTAACAGCTGCGTGCGATGGATTCTCCTCTCCATTAGAAAATAGTTATCCAACATTTTCCATTTCGTGGCAAAGACTCCATCATAATCATCAATGTAAACCTGATAAATAAGTATTAATTGGCTTCTTTCTAAATGCTTTCTGTTAAGATATTCTTAAAATTGGTTTCCTCTGATTTTCTTGTGAGGTCTCTTAAGAAACTTATACGTATATACTTGTTCATTTCATTTATACTTCCTCAGCCACATGGAGGGCTATGGTTCTCTGGAATTAAGAGCATATTTAGTTATGGATGTGATATACTGCCGCTTATTTCCCAAAAAGTTTCAACTTTTCTGTTAACGAAATTTCAGTGCGCCAAACACTGTAACTGACGTCATTGAACTTAAGAAAGAAGTGAACTGTATGAACCGCTACATCTATGTAAAGACCAAGCCATGAGGCTATGTAAAAATAGTACAGAATAATGACTGTAGTTTTAATTGCATACGTGACATTAACAGTGGTATGGAATGAAACCTTTGTTCAATAAAACTAAAAAGTGCGCATGTTCAAGTATTGGATAGGTTTTTCTACCATATTGCTTCTTTTTGCCACTTACACATGTGACCTCCCAACCTCCCGGTTGCTCTGTCATACAGTTTTGGTATTCTTCATTTTTATAATTATTTTCAAGAAGTCTGACGTAATCTGTTTACAAAACATGGCATATTTGATACGATTCTTATTTACCTTAGAAGCAATTTATACATGCCTCTTGCAAACAAAAATTATCAGTGCCACGGGCATCTGTAAGACTTATGAAAATATTTTAGTGATTTACGGATGAGTGATATGGGTGATCACTAGCACCGAGAGGGGAGCAGGGGAAAGGAACCAGGAATTTGGTCCTGGCCTTTTAAAGGAATTCGCTTCAAGGGAAACCAAGGAAAACTGAAATCTGGATGGCCGGAGCGAAAATTGAAACCAAATACTTTCACCCCTCAGTTTCGTTCAAACTGCAATAGCTTTTTTTTATTTTGGAAGTTACCTTCGAATAGGAATTTCTGTTTGGGACTTACCAAGAAGGAGTCATCAGAAGGCAGAAACTCAAAAATGTTCCATGAGACGGAATATAGAAAGTTAGAAAGCTCGATTAAAGTAAATTTGTTGGACTATATAAGGAATTAATACAGATAGGAATTAGAGTGATTAATGACTCTATTTCTGTAGTGGAACATACATAATGAGTAAAATGTTAGTTGCAGAATCAAAATGGCTTAAAACGGGAGAGAAGAAAACCGGAAAATTTGCGAATGGTACGAACAATTAGCGACAGAAATATGTTTACAATGATATGAACTAATCACCGCACCAACTACGTGGTAGAGAGTATATATACCAACATCGCGAATGGACGAGAGCTAATTGAGTTGTCAATGGTGAGGTAAATTAAATAATTTTCATAGACTAGATTTCTGTTGGTTGGAGAAGGAAATACAGAATGAAAGCTCAGCATAGAAGAAAGAAATTAGTTAGTAATCGGGCTCTTAGAATTTTTTGGATAGTTGAAAGTAGTAGCAGCAAACACACTATTAAAAACTCATAACAGAAGAATACAGTAGTAAAAATACATAGCTGATACCAAATAAATCAACTAAAAATGACTTAGCAAAATAAAAATTCGGAAACTAGACCTGGAGATGTAAAGTATACTGTTCAATGCGTACTGAATCTGGCTCACATTTTGATTGTTATAAAAATCCGATTAAAAGAATTATAAATCAACATAAACCAAAAGCACAAAAATAATTTCAGGTGAAACTGAGAAGGAAATTCAGCTGGATAGCAGAAAAAAATACTATATAATAAGATAATTTAAGCACGTTCATAAATATTTGTTCTGCGTAACAATTCGGGTCAAAAACCTTAAATCACAGAGAAAGAAATACTGAATATGAATAGCATAGTAAAAACAATGAAGAAACACCGTAACGTATAAAAAATTAAAGACATGAAATTTTGAAGAAAGTTAAAGAAAATTTTTTGCAGAATGAACTAGAAGGAATAAAGAATGAAACAGGTTTTTTTTAAAAATGGATCTAAACAATTGTTGCTAAACCAGTTTTAACCGCAGAGGAAAAAGTAGAGGAATATAAGAGATAGGCACAGAAATTATATAGTGAAGACATAACGGTGCTGCAAATGAAGAGAGTTGTTTTTTGCTTTTAGTAGATGATATTAATTAGAAAATGGAATTTTCAGTGCTGCTAAATATTGTCACTCAGACAATGTAACAGATTCAGAGGAGTAAAAGTCAAAATAATTTGTACCACACTCTGTATCGGATACAGTTACCAAGAAAGGTATTAGCTACAAAAAAATATCATCTCCCATGCGTTTTTAGACTGAGTGTGATGATTGTGATCTTGTTGGCACTGTATATGAGTTAGTATTAATCCCGGCTTCAGTTCATTCGGACATACTCTTTCGAAAGAAAACTAAAGTTTTGCTAAGTTTAACGTTCCCAGCCATACGTCGAACCACCATCAACAACCTCGTATACCTTAAAGCATTGAGGAGATGCTTTGGATTTAACTCAGACCTTTATTACACATCGACTCTCTTTTTTTCTGTGGAATTGCGAAAAATTTTCACCCCACCGTTTCTCGAACACCGGTTATCGTACCTCAGCATACTAAGGCCATGGAGCGAGAAAATTATTTCATAACGTTTTGTTATTTTTCCGATTAATTTCATTTTCATTTTGCGTGAACACGTGTTAATAATGTTGGTACATTGAAGAGCCCTGGGGGGGGGGGGTGGAAGAGGGGGGGTTGTTTCAGCAGCTCGGGGCAACTGTTCGAGTGTTTTACTTGCTAACAAATCAGAGTGGTATGTAACTTTGCAGTACAAACTTCTGGCTTAAATTATGAAGCAGCAAACTTGTGTTTAAATTTATCTAACGAGATAACTCAATCGATTTCCTGTCAAGAGCACTGAGATGTTCCCCTGGCTTCTGCTACTACGTTCTTTATGGCTTCTGCTACTACGTTCTTTATGGCCACATTACATCCTCCCAGATGAATATCAACAACAATCGGTCTTTCTATTACCCTACAATATTTTCTGTATTACACCATATTAGCGTTAAAGTTTTGTACCTGACAAAAATTAATGAACATTATAATTATCGACAACTTGATACATGTCATATTGGTGATAACATCAGTTATATACAATACAGTTATACTAAAAGTGGAAAACATTCGCTAGCAAAATAATTACTGCTCTGGAACGCTGATTATAACATCGCGTGCGTCCATCAGTGTTGTTTAATTGAAATGAACAGTCATTTCCGAAGGCCAATATATGTTTTTACATAAAATTAAACGATCTGAATCAATTAGTTTCGCACTTGCGCGATCATTTACGCTACCGATATAGCACTAATGCAAATATATCCTCCCCGGCATTAAATGAAACAATTTTTCATTGAGAGTCGTGGCATCATAAAATGGTTTTTTTTTTATTATTATTATTTTATGTTATTGCTGTTCACTGGCGTATATACATTCGTTAACTTAGGTTCTAGTAACAAAATTTTAATTTTTAAAAATTCAGAACTCTACAAAACTTATGAAAATTATTCGTTTCCTCATGCTGCATCGGTCTAATCCAACAATGATACAAATTGTTGTATTTTTTAATTAGAATAGCAAAGAGGTGCTTTACACAAGACTTTTTATGGTTAAAAAAATTGTGCATAATTTGATCTTGCTCGGTGATACATATTTCTGTCCCATTGCGAGTTCCAAACTGTAGAACCCTTCAGAAAAAAAGTAAAAACATCTTTTCGTCGTGGTCGATGTGATTACTTGCACTTTACAAAGATGTAAAAACGTGGTGAACTTGTGCGTGCGGCAGCCTTTTCAAATGAGGTCTTTGTGCTTCCAATACCACAGGTCTCTCCGCTCCGTAATTTCCGCCACATCTCTGTGACACTTTGTCATTCTAGTCGCCTGTGGTTTCAGCGATGGGTTGTTGCAAAGAAGATTACAGACTGATATAGAATCCTGTGGTCGCTAGATGAGAGTCAACATAGAAACGTTATCAGATTAAACAGATATACTTTTTAATTTTGAAGAAACATAATTATTGTTGTTTTCTTTTTTAATTTCGTTAGCCATTTTCATTAAGATACCAATAATTTAATGTATAAATGTATGATAAAACAAGTATTATTTTTTCGGTGGAATATCGTGAAAAGTTCAACTTATCATTATTATTTACCACATAACATACCGAAGAACGTAACGCCACAGAAAATCTCCCAAAATAAGTGGTAGCTTTAGTATCGTACAACGCATTTACATTCATTATTTTTTCGTTATTATAAGAACGTCGTTGCTATAGCGTAAATTAAAAGACTGAAACTCGGATGTGGAAAATTATAGTAAATGAAAGTCCGGAAGCACAAACTGGAATTTCCACACGTTACAACTGTATAATTTTGATTAACTGTGCGGAACTCACCACAGCAAAATGTGTCACATAAACATGGTTCGGTAATTCTTCAGGATAGAAGTAAATACATATAGTATATTTGACCGGGATTTACCCAAATTGTTCAACCTCCAAACGACCGAGTTTTCGATTTTGCGTGCATTCGCTTGTTGTGATAACCTGATCTAGTAATACTGCCAGGTATAGGTAACCTAAAGTTAAATCTGGAATGCGAACCACTCCACTGGGAGTTCCGGAATGTTTCATATGAACAAAGTAAAGCTTTACCAAAAGTGAATGTCGGATAAAGAACTCGTTAAAATCCCAACTTATACCGTGGTCGTAAGCGAAGATCTTTGTGCCCCCAATTACTACCCTTAAACATCTTAGTCACCAGTAGGTATTCTTCTAAAGTAAATTATGAGATTCAAATCTCTTTAATTCTAGAAACTTAAATATTTAAGTGTCGCAAAATGTACCGAATTTCTCATATTATTATCTACACAGAAACTAATAGGAAATTTGCTACCAGTGTACAAGATCTTCGAGTAATATCACCAACAGTACAGTGTTATTTTTTAACTAACTGCAAAGTTGTTAATATTATTATTAATATTTAATAATGCTCCCATTTCTTGTTCACTATCTGATATACTTTGAGTGTATTCCCACCCGTCACCCCACCTATTTTTTCCCTTTAAAAGTTTGATTTTCAGAGTTTTTAGTTAATTATTCAGTGTATCCTATGGGAATTCATTACAATCCCTGGATACTTTATATAAAATAGGATCTTTTTTCACTTCCTTATACCTGGTCATGGACATTTTTTGGTTTTTAATTTTTTCAATTAATGGCTTTAATTCAGCCTAAATACTATTAATAATCTGTTTTCAGACGTATTTATACTCAGATTCTTCATCATTAGTTGTCGAACATACTGCAAACCTAAGTTGATACCGTATGTTGAAGTAATGCACACAGCGTAAAATATGCCCTTGACTATTAGACAATAATCGAGCTTCATTTTTCCTGTTTGACATGCTATTAATAAGAAAACTAAACACTTTTCTTGTAACAACAAATATTTTTCCACCCTTTCTCCCATGAATACGAAATACACAAAGCATAAACGAATAATAAACAGCATAAAAAATACGTTGACCAATAACGAAAAATCATGACTTTGACTGATTTCTGCCTTTCTTGTTGAGCATGTTAGAAAAACGCTTCTAAAAATTTGCAGCAAAGCTACATGCAAGCTACGAATAAAACAGATGAACCTCGAAGGTTAAATAAACTGACTTCAAGCAGAACCACACACAACAAGCCTTGATCTTGTCGAGTATCTGCAGTGGTTCCTTCAAATTAAGTTTCTAATGTGAACTGAAAGAATTGCGTTTAACAAAATATTTCCAGTACAGAAAAGAGGCACAAATAAATGTTATCTAATAGTTTCAGTACACTCGATAACGTTAAATTTTCAGTGAACAGTTTCTCCGCACTACCACTTTGTCATAGTGAAAACGATATCATATACGTCATACGTCCATTAAATCGCATTTCCTAAAATCTTACGAATGTTACATCATTTTATTACTTAAAAAATGGTAGCATCAGCAGGTTTCCCTGAAGATACCACACAACTTTTTTTCCAGTCTTGGGAATGTTCAACAAGAAGTGTAATTGTATGGAGATAGTAGTAGTTCATTGAACGATACAGCCTCTCAGTAGGATAAGCTTTTTGCAAATATTTTTTGGTAATGGAGACACTGTGTGATAATCGTCAGATGGCGAGTAAATCGCCATCGACCTTAGTCCTATTTCGAATGTAATCCTCCGCGCCTGTTAATCTGCGCAGCGGTGTCTGCTGTAATCCATCCGGCCCGCTCGCTGTATTAACCAAATCCCGGCAGCCATGTTCGGTGAGGTATTCCCGGAGGATACTGGATATCGCATCAACCTCTGTCACTGAAATTAGTTTATAGTTCCAAGTCTCGTCATACTGAATCATCATACAAGAAAGAACTGAATGCAGTTCTAACGTTAGAAAATCACCGTCACCAGAAAATTGTACGAAAAATATAAACTTTTTCTTTTTGAGCTAAAATGAAGTACGAAATTTTAAATTTCACCATCACACGCTGAAAACATTTCTTCTGAAGCTATTAGTGATATGTGTTAGCCATTAATAGCTTTGGACAATATAGCTTTGTAAAATACTTTTAAAAAAACAGGAACCTAAATGTTCCCAAGTAAAGGAGAACTATTCAGATGTCACTGAATAAAAGGTTAGTGATCTGCACAGTAAATGAAATACTTGATCGATGACTGTTGCCTCAGAACTATTATGTTCAATATGTCATTAAATCACTTTCTCGATTCCGTGTGTGGAATTTTTTTCTTTTTTAAATTTTATATTCCTGCGTTGTTGGGTTCTAGTTTGAATATATTTTTTTAAATTTTAGAGCTTGACATATCAACTTTCAATGAAGCCTTTTCATTCCATCCATTAGGGACTTCGCTAAAATAAAATTAAATGAAGTCTTGGTCGACAGTAACGTACGATAAACGCAAATTTAAATGTGTAGCTTCTTATTGTGCGTTGAATTATAGGTAAAAACTATGTTTAAATATAAACAGATATGAAAAAAGTATTTACATTATTGTTACAAAAATAAATTGATATCTCATTGTACTCTCATGTGGTTCGCGGATTCTATCCTTTAGTTGTGTTGGTTAACATTAGATTCATTAGCTGTGAAAGGAAAAAAGAGTTAGCATATGTTAAAATTGTCAACTATGGCAGATATTCTTTTTCGTAGGTAGAACTATTTTCATCTTTACTTTAGCATTTAAGAAAAAGTTGCCTCGTATGAAGAAAGTGACAATATAAACTCCCAAAAAAAAACATTGCATTTTGAATGATTATAACTGGAAAAAGGGAAAAACAGAATTAATTTTTAGGCACAATAGGCATTTTCCTATGCGCCTCGCATATTGTACGAACCCAACGACATTTGAATAACAATGATTTGTTCTTATTGAAAAATTACAATTATTTTCTTAAATATTAAGAGAGAAAAAATGAGTCAGCTCAACGAGACTAAAATTTTACCCTAAAGAACCTATGAAGAAAATATTGTATTAGTGTTACGATCCATTAACATAGACCACATACACATTTGGATCTCCCTTGAAAGCTAATCTACGATCAAGTGTCAAATTGTAAAAGAAATGCAGTGCAACCAATGTGATGATCATGTCTATCTATGACTATAATGACACTACGTAATTCAGTGTTATGTCACTGGAATTAAAATTAGTAAAAATACCTTTCAAAAAATTGGTTGGGAAATATTGTTTAGCAATATTTACTAATTTTTTTAATAATTTATTAGTTTAATTTATCTAACAACACTAATAATCATTATCACTAGTTTTGTTTAGCAAGGTTATTTTGATAAAGCGATCTTTCAGTAAAATTAAAGTTCTCCTAGGATATAACCAAGTGCTTCCCCAATACAAATAGTCATAGATTAATGGGATCGTTACAATACCAAGTTCACAAACTTCCTAGTATAAACGTTCTCTGAAAGATGGGAAGTCATAAACTACTTCTAATAGAACCGGCAGTAAATTGACTAAGGAGGAATTAAAAGCTCATTAACTTCGTTAAAAATTTATATTCCTATTCGTACGTGATGATATTCGCCCCGCGTAGAGTTTCAATAATACAGAACATAAGAATATGACCATATAACGATTTTAAGTAATATGAATACTAGTACCATCATTCTGGCTTCTGTTTCACAGGAACGCAAAATGTCAGGAACTGAAGTACTCCTCGCGATCAATCTGCAGCAACGTTGACACCGAATTTTCACGTAAGTGGTTTTGATACATTAGTTAAGCGTATATTATTTTCAAAAGTTTTATCATAAATTAAGGGAATCGTCTGACATTTCTTCAAGAAGTGCTGCCTAATGATAATTGGTGCTTCGTATGGGAGAACATAACTCAGATTACAAAATCAATTTGCATCTACGCAACTGTAGAAGATAAAAGCTTGTCGAGGATCTTTCACAGATACGATTTTCGATGTAAGACAGATCATGAGCGCAAAACACGGTTATTTCTTCATAGTTTGCGGTTATTAGTAAAATTATTTTGGCTCTAGAATTTTTATAGTAAAAGCAATAAATACAACTACATATTTGAAAAATACCAATGCCGATAAAAATTTACCACCTTTTATCCAAGAAACAAGTTTTGTTTCTATTTGTGCACTGTTGAAAATCAAAAGGCTCTTATCTAAGTTCATTAATAACCTGGATAATTATGCTTCACGATTTGTATAGTTTCAATTTTTATCCACTGAAGTTATAAAAAGCATATAACATTACAGCCATGCTTATTATTATTTCTATTTTGTCTTCAATATCTTATCTGGTTTGATCCATACATTCACTTCACCTCGTGTGTTATTCCATAATCTCCTTTATAATGTTCATACTCAATAATCCACTTCAAGCGACGTAAGTACTGGTTTTCTCGACTGATCTTGCTAGTAAGAAATTTTTCATGTCTCAAAGTATATCTTCCTCTTTATTTAGATTTTTCACCATTTTTCATCTTCTATTTCCATAATGCGAACCATATCCATCCTCTTAATTTTCAGCATACTTCTACAACACTATAATTTAGACGGTACAATTTTCTTTTCTCTTGCCTCTAAGTTATAAATCTTCATAAAGTGCTACGCTTAATACACACATCTTTAAAATGTTCTATCATATCCGCGGTTTATTTGACGCTAAAATGGTTCTCCTTTTAATAGTACTAATTTACTTTTGATACAACTCTTACATAATTCATCAGTTGTTTTTTCCTTCCCGAAATAATGAATTCACTTGTTTCTTTTGTTTAGCCTGTTGCAATCTTTATATTTACTTTGCTTGTTTTTTTTATTTTTTATTTCTTCTGCACAGCATCACCTACCTACTAACATTCGAGGGAAGAGGGTACACAACGTTTCATAAGAATGCTATTTCCATTATTAAGAACATCTACAATTCTGTGGTTTAATTTTATGGTCTTTTGTTTGAAGTCCGCCTGTTAACTCCGAGAGTTTTTCAGATTACGCATCTCTTTATTGTGACAGAGAATATTACACACAACTGGGATAGAAACGTTTGCAGCCCAAGCTATTCTCGCCCGCAGTACAAGTGCACATCAATTCCGGTGTAATCAGGCAGGCAACCAGGCGCAGACAAAACCCCCAAACGAACAATGCTGCCCCTGACGATGTACTTGCACGCCACCGCTGGCTCTAGACTCGTTTTCGTGGGCGATATTAATTTCTCTCTCCCTTATCGAGGTCGTTATTAATTTTCAGCATACATTTCGCAGCGGGTGCGGCAAGAGGTATATGAAACTTTAGACGCTGATAAATTCGTTTTCTGTAAGTCTTTTAGTGGGTTTATTGCGTGATTCTCTGGCTCTCTTATCGTGGAAAAGTTATTTAGGAATCATTAGCGCTGCCTTTTTCCATTTATAACGCGGAAAGAAAAGAATAAGACAACAGGAAAAAGGATAGAACTGATCGCAACAGGAGGACTAACATGATTATAAATAAGAATAGGCAGCAACCATCATTAGTTTAAGATTTAGTAGATAAATAGCTTGTTTTGATGATAATATCAGGATTTCCTATGAACTTTTTTTCAACGGAAGTGTACTATTACTGACGCTAATCTTTATCTGAATGCATCATTGCTGCGTTTACAATAATATTAGGCGTTACATCATTTTTCTGATTTTCTTTGTCATTGATTTCCATCTGAACTGTTCTGGGCCCCTCAACCACCTCTTTCGTTGTTTTATGCTGTCCCTTCCACCTCCAGGCTTATACACCTCAGCCAGGAGTTCAACACTCATTTTTAATATCTGTTCATGTAATTTATTTTTCATGTCCTTGACTGAGAAAATCTGTCACCTCTTCCTTTTACCTTAATGCGTATGTGGTCTGCTTTGCTACGCTATAGAAAACATTTGAGAAAATTAATTTCTGTTACTTTTATCGGCTTCTATCTTTATCCAAGGAACTAATTTTTCATTTCCATTCAATAGTGTTTCGACTGACCTTTAATCTGAAACTTCATATGGATTTTTTGGCACATTTTATCCGAAGTCCTGTTAGTTAATTAGCACATCCTTGGAAAGCTATGTAACTTATATCCGCTGTTTTATAAAATGAAATTAAAATTTAATTCTTTACGTCACCGAATAGAATGCGCATTATGATAAACTTTGATTCAGGTACAAGGGTATTCTTGATTACATTTTATCCTGGTTATTCATAACTATTTGCGATTGTTCCCTCCATTCGCGAAATTTCCGGACCTAAAACAACGGGTAGGAGCTAACATACAGTCTGTATAGTTTCTCGTTCTTAAATGCCTTTATTGACCGAGCTGTAGAGATGTAAAAAATACAAGACCTACAAGATCTTCTCCAAACAAGTAACTAAACGATTCCGGCTACGTCTTAACCACATTTTCTGTTTCAGATAATAAGCGTTTAAATCGAAGAAAAGTTTCTTTTCGGAGAAAATAGTCGTTAGAAAGGCTTAAACTATTACATTTTTTGTCTTAGGATGAAAAGACATAATTAACACTCTACAATGATCACACAGACAATCAGACACATACAACAAGGCAAAAATTAGTCACACTTGGGAGTGCAAGAGGAATAGACCGTAGTAAAATTTACCAATGGAAAATTTTTTTCTTCAGTCTGGGACCATTTAGCCAGCCACCATTTAGTAGCGTGAAATATTGGTTTTTATTCTTCATTCCATGTGACCCACAGTGGTCTACGTGAAAAGATGATGCTTCCAATGTTCACGTCAGTGTCTTGCACGAAACGGACGATTGTCTTGTAAACTTGTACAATTTGACATTGCAGAAGGGTAATCAAGTCCAACGAGAATCTGCCTGAGAGCTCCTCTAGGAACTTGTAAAAGTGAATTCGCTGCAGCTGCTACTGTGAACAGGAGAACTTGATACGATTCATGTCGGAAATCTGTGGATCGATTGTGCAGTTTGGTGCGTCTTTTATACGAAAACGGCATAGGTGTTTGGAAAGCAGCCTTGGTCACGTCTCATACTATTGATAGTTGTTAAGTGCCTTGCCTTGTTGCTACGTGATGTTCAGCAAACTATGGTTTCCTAGATATAGTTGGCTTTATTGCTGCGTAACGATGTCTTCTATTTACCTGCGTTTGACGCTTTTCTTCGTTCCATTTGAGATACGGTAGCTGGATAGCTGTGAAATTTACCAGGTTTATGCTCCGTTGGATCAACGAATGGAAATTGGTAGTCAGAATTTTGAAGGTTCACTTCTTTCACCTATGTCGTGATCACAATCCTAACGGAAGATTTCAAGTGTTGCCA
This sequence comes from Vandiemenella viatica, assembly GCA_031002005.1. Lineage (NCBI taxonomy): Eukaryota > Metazoa > Arthropoda > Insecta > Orthoptera > Morabidae > Vandiemenella > Vandiemenella viatica. The sequence continues at coordinate 147,780,508 of JARYHS010009186.1, read as the reverse complement.
TCCATAATACACGTAATCTATGTTCTGTTTTACAATATATTTTTTTAATGTCTAAGCTTTGAGGCGAAGATTGTGGACCGTACCAGCATTTACCTCTGTTGATACACAGAACCGCTTAAAAACCGTGAAAAGACGGCCGTAAACCGGTCTGGGGTTTGAACCTTCATCCACTGTACGTACTCAGTAAATAGAGATGGCGCACGCCTACACTGTGGTGTTCCTGGGCATTGGGAACTGAAAGTAAGAACATAGTCTGGCTTATGACATCCCAAGCGGACGAGGGTTTAGTCTGGAGCGATTTGAGCAAATTATAGACAGCAATGGACGAGATTCCTACAGATTAATAGCTCAACGTTTGTTTGTATCCTAACAGCACAAATTTAAGCACCTATGAGAAAAAGTAGAGAATCTCATAAAAAGTCAGAGATAACTCAGTGATGCATTAAAATACAAACTCCCAGTTATTACACTCTAGTTACAGTGTATGAAATTAAGGCGAAATCGTTCATCAGGAATAACCTCTCACAATGGGATACTCAGTCACAAACCACTCGTTTCGTAGCACTTGAATTGTGTTATTTTGTGGAAGAATGAGTTTATACAATTTTGTACAGTTCATCTTACACTACTCTCAAAAATATGACGCATTACCGAACGTATTAGCTGGTAACAATTTGTTTAAAGTATATTTCAACTGAAATACTCTAGGACCTTTCAGGCATTTTACAGCCAAATATTAGAACACAGGGACAGGAAAAAAGTCTTAGAGTTCATCTTTAACCAAAAGGCAAATCTCTTGTTGAGAGCCTCAAGTTGAGAAATATTTTTTCAGAAAATGACAATTCTAGTTGAAAATGAAGATTGTAATTATAGAAGACAAAATTCTCCATACGTCTTTGCACGACAGTAGCCAACAATTAGCGCCTGTCTCTAAAATGAATGGGATATGAAGTGTGGCACTCCGCGCACCTGTTTTGTCACGACGACTTGTTGCTCTCCGTTTTACTTTTTTCCCATCCTTATCCTCTCATGTCACTCTCAAGGTAGATTTTATATCTGAACTGTAATTACTGCAACACATTCGTCCTCCAAAGGAAACCAACTTTTGTAACCTTAAGTCTAGTCTGCTGATCCCGCCCGCATATGGTCACCTGGCTTGTAACATAGATAGAAACGTGCTACCTGCTCGCAGATCGTCTGTAGGGCTATTTAATATTTATAAAGAACGTCATTCTATTCTAACAACTATCCCGCTTATTAATCTTCCCATTTACTTCTATGTAAATTGACTACTTTCTGCATAATGACCGCATCGGCAAGATTGTTAAAGATTCAAAATACAAATTAAATATTTTTATTATCTGATAATACGTCTATTTACCACTGCAGTTCTAGCTATAGTACACTTTCACAAATAAGCATTTAAAATACTTATTGTAAGGCTTTAGCCAAATTCGTTTCGTATTAGATCAGCTCAGATGTTCCTAATTTTATTCACAGGGAATGGATTACTTGTTAGTTGCTAAATTACTATGATTATGGTTACGACTGGAGGCCCTGTATGCTGATGGCGTAAGACTTTAAACTATCATATGCTTAACTTTAACTAAGTTTGGTTCATGCAGACGTCGGGTAGACCATCCAATGTGCATCTTTCACTTCAGCTTGCTGCCTTCAGGGTGTGGTAACTTGAACTCTTTATCATACCTTCCTTTTAACAACCTTCCCTTATGGCCCTTGTTACAGGAAGGTCAGAAATGGAGTTAACTTGGCTCTCTACTGCTTAGCGTTTTAGTTCGCCAAGGTTCAGCATGAGGAGGACCTAGTTACGCGCTGCTCTGTCAACTGGTTCGGGGTGATTGACTCAAACGCGAGTGGTCGAATTGCCTCAAAATGTCAGACGTTGTGCGGTTTATAGTTTACTATTTTATCAGTTTTCTCTTTCTTTCTTCTGTTATATTATATTAGTACTTTAACATAACAGTATTAATTTTAATTATTCTTGTTATTGTCAACACCTTTAATATCATCTCTTTCTATAAAAATTAAGACTATTCTCAGTGGGTAAGTCCAGAATCAAACTAGTGGCATCAGCGGCGACATGACCACGTGTAAGTGCGGATATGGTGTAACGTGTGTCTTTAGTTAGCTTTTTAGAAAACAATATTGCTACTTGAATCCTTTAGTTTGACCGTCACTTATTTTTCAAACTCATCAACACTATTCAAACATTTATTATTATTGATATCATTATTATAACACTTATTCTAATAGATCACATTACCTTTATGTAAGGAAACATCCATCTCTTTCCTCATAATAAACAAAATTTATTCAATCTTTTCTTTGCACAATTTAAATTCACTTAAACATTTCTTGTAACATCTATACTGATCCATTACATATATCTTTAATTGAAAGCGCCGCTAACGTATTCATTCAGTTCATCATGGCTCCTCGATCTCTTCTTTCGTTTTCATCATCCTTTGCTCTGCTTATATCATCTCTTTTATTTAGCATCTATGGTTAGTTTTTGTCTGCTCCCTATTTAACTCAGAATAACAATATTACTTAAAATATTTACAAAAAAACGCAAATTCTTTTAAACACATAAACAACTGTCTTTTTATCTTATTTGGTTGATGTATGTCCGTTATAATGCCCAAACCATAAAATATATGTGTCAATTGTGTTTCCCATCGTGAGGAGAAGTAGCCTTACATCAAGCGACTCACAGTTCACCGAAAGTTTCTATGTTTTGTACCAAAACACGTGAAAATCATCTTTATCATTATTATAACTATTTCTGCAACTATAATATTTAAGTTAGAATAAAGATATCTTGTTTATAGAATGTCGTCGGAAACGTATCTCCATAGCAGTCACAGAAATGAAAAGCGTGTCATAATTACTGCTGCAGGCGATATTACCAGCACAGCACCCGATTCGAAATATTCACTTCAAATGCTCTGCAAGCTTTTTTTATAGCCACGGTTTGAAACAGCAAACCGAGAAAAAAGTGTGGACTAAAAAGAGCCTTCCAATTGGGCGAAAATGGTTCGGGATTTCGCAGGACTACGTTAATTAATGCTTTGCTGCAATTAGTTTATGAATTGACACAACCCCGCACCAAACAAAGCTCTTCAGAAATTTAGTGCTCAACTCTAAACGGTTCGCTTTTTTGCCATAACTTTAAACGCCTCCATGGAGTGGTGCTTGTTTGTTTTTCCTTTTTTTTTACGGGAGGAACGTCCGAATAATTGTATTGTCGCATCGTATAAGCACATTCTGGATTAAGCCTCTTTCATTATCAGATATATCGACGTTGCCTGCTCGCACTGAACTGAATTGCTATGGCGGCGCATTTAAACTGAAGCAGCAAGTGGAGTACTTGGAACTGTGTTTATCACTACTAGCTGAAAAATCTTTTGTTGTTTTTGCTCGTTTCGTGGTTCGCGCTGATGGTTGAACACCAAACCGTATTCAGTAACACCGCCACACACGGAATTACTTGCTTTACTATAGTCACCTTACGGCATTGATTTATCGTTCACAGATATCGCAGTAAGTACCTCATTAATTCATTAATAACCAACTGGGAATTAAATTCGTAAAGTAAATCGAACTGATTTCAAAAAGAACTTATTGCGTATGTTGAATATGCCACCAATAATTATTTTAATTAAATTATATTTTTAACAAAGCTACTAATAACTGTAACATATCATAAAAATTAATTAATTCTGGTGCTGTGAATAAATGTCAAGCCTATCAGAATGTTGGCAAATTACGAATTAGATTGCAAACAAACTTGTGAATTGTAATACCTGTAACCATATTCAGGAAACATTTTTTATTCATAACTTTTAACGTAAATTATTCATTTCTCTAGAATATGGCTTCTGGAAGATGGTCACATTTTATGAATAATTTTTGATAAATATCCAGTAATTACTTTTTGGGAAAGTAACTAAAAAACTGTAACAACTATGATTATTTATTTATTTTGTATTTTCACAAATAATTATCATTATTCAGTTTATCTACCGTTTAACTGAAAGTAGACCTGTACAAAATCTATAATGGCACGACCACATGATTAAAATGCTGGTATCACTATAGAATTTAGTGTTATGATAGCTTAGTGATTAAGACACTTGCTCTTAAGAACTCAGCGTCCAGGGTTAGATTAGGTTTTATCTCTACAACGAAAAATTGATACTAGTTTATGGATACTTTTATCTTAAATTACTCAACTTTGAGACTCCAAATCACAAATAAATCCTACTTTACCAGCTGTACTTTATTCAATAGCCAATTGAAATATAGCCAGTACTTCTTGCACGAATCACGTTGAACGATAAATGGATGATGATGTGTGGAAATTTTTTATCTTAAATTTATCAGAATGTAGCATACCCTGTTTTACCCCAGGAGCTATGGGTTGTTCACTATCCGGAAGCGTATCAAAAACCGAACAGTAGTTTTTGCATGATCGTGTTCAATAAAAAAAAGGTACAAATTTGTCAACATTTTTAAATTTCTCAGTCTTCCGACTTCGAATCAAAATAAAAAATACCCTATTTTACTCGCTGAACCATCAATTGTACATTATTCAAAAACTCATCGTAATTCTAGCCGTAGCTTTCCGTGAATCCTATTCTTTCTAAAAGATATACAGACAGAATCGTGGTCAACGAAACGTAAGTTGCTTCTCGCAGTTGAAGTATTTGCATTCTATAATATAAAAGAAACCAAACAACGTGCAACATTTAAATTGTTTACTGAATACTGATAGCGTCTGTATGCATGGAAATATCAACTATCTTTAAACCTCTACTAAACTACCACTGATGATCCACCCTCTGTTAGGGCTGTTGATATATTTTAAAAAATCATCGGATTTTCGATATTTTTAAAAGTATTAATATCGGATTCGATATATCGAAGAAAAAGTATCGATATACCGACCCTAGTATAATAACAATGTTACAGAAACAAATCATTTTAAATAAGGGCGTAGTCTTGTGGCTATTTGCTCATGATGAGTTGTGAGATATTCTTCTGAATCAAGTTTTTCAAGACGTTATGGATAAATCTTTTTTTTTTTTTTTTATGTGATTTAGCCATTATACTACTACTGTACTAAAAGGAAAAGCATAATGTGTATGATTTACTCCAAGACTAGTGAATCCAGAAAGAGGATCGAGGGAAATCTTGGCTTTTGTGAGTTTAAAAGCTCAATAATGCAACACTGTAGAGGCATTTATTTAGGTAGAAGTTCTACTCTCAGAGTTTGCATAATGGCTAAGTCACTTTTTTTTTTACAATATTGTTTTATGTGGAATTTAATTTCTTTTTGTAGGTTGATAGCTTATTCTGAGTCTTATTACTTTTTTGGACCAAATGTTTGCACCTTAGCAAAGATTTGGTATCCAAATTTATCAATATTCCTGCTTACATCCAATTTTTATGACGAAATATTTTCCTCGACAACGCATGCTCATGTAAAACAACGGGCTCGAGTCCGATTCGTTCTGTGCGAGCGACGCCGTACCTGCATTGTTACCATCGGTGTAGGCCTATCAATAACTTAAATGTAGGAACAAAGTAAAGTTAATTGTGTCTTTTATGCTCCTTATCTTTGTGCAAAACTGAAATTTAAGGCATATAGCCTCATCAAGAAGAAAGCAATTAACGTACAAATTTTCTCTAAGACATTTTAGCTTTTAGATTGGCATTGAAAAAACAAAGGAACTTTTCTTATACTGTGGGGATGAAACCAAGTATGTGTACCAAATTACCATTTTCTAGGACAATTGGAAGTTTCATAGAATTATGATGAGAGAATGCCATAGTCATTTAAAAGAGTTTCAGTTTCATAAAAATTCCAAACTAAGGTGGTAAATGAAGTAAAATTTTGCACATTAATTATGATTCTTAAGCTCCGTTTATAAAAAAAAAACTTTGTGACATATAACGAGTAAGATAGAAATGTGGACTGTGCTTCCAATAATTATTTTGTAAAAAATAAAGTTATGTGTACCAATATTTGTCAGCAGCTGTTTTATAGGATCTGCTGGTAGACTATTGCAATTATTAGGCACTGGAAAATTAATTGTTGATGCGACTCTATCAGATGCCACAGATGTGGCAGAAGATACCAAAAATTTTAAAGCAATTTCTGACAGCACAGGAATATTCAGCCGATCCATTTTTTTTTTTTATAATTTAGCAACCACTGAACCAAAACTCATGTCAGAAACTTCATTGGACATACTTTTCAAGAGCATGAGCTCATGTTTTTACCGTTGTTTCTTCTACTGTGAATGGAGAACTCCCTACATTAAGTGAAAATTTCCCCTTTCTTTGATATTGTTTTGGAAATGAGTAACGCTTTACTAAAATCCAATTTTTTGAAGCGGAGATTCAAGGTGGAGTGCCGGATTTAGGGAGAGGGGTGGGGGCAAACCGGAGTGCTTGGTCTGGGCGACAACTTGAGTGGGGGGAGGCGGCAAAATCGTGACTGAAGGGCGGCGATTTAAGACGCGGTGACTTTTTTTTTTTAACTTTACTACCAGTCTAGGTAGCGACAACAATGCGTTTGGCAGACAGTTACAGTAGCGACATCAATGCGTTTGGCCAACAATTAAGGAGGCGATTCTCGGGATCTGGCTGGCAATCCCCCAGCTTGGAAAAATCCTGGAGCAGCTACTGTCAAGGAAGTTCCTTTGGCCTTAACAAATTGTTTTTTAAAGGCACCAATCTATAATAATCAGTTTTAGGCATAGTGCTTTGTAAAGTCAATCCAAAAGTGGTAGATTCTTTTTTTCAATTTCTTAATAAATTCGTAAGTTGTATAGCAACACTGGCTGTTACATAATTTTGGAGCTCAATTCTTCTGTTTGTTTGGAACCTGAAGCGTATCCAATTCGCTCAAAATATTTAACTGTGGAGTGCCAGTTACAGGCTTATAATTTCTGGGACTAAAAAGTATTTTAGTGGAATGTTTAAAAGAGTGAACAAAAATGAAAATTAATAAAAAAATCTGTTTCAGGTAAAAACTATGCTATCTAACGTAGCCTATATATAGTACCTCTTTTAGGTTTATTAATTGAAAGTCAACACCGGTATTATGAACCAAAAGGTTAAAATACTCAAAACAAAAATTGACCACCTCTTTAGGAAGTTTTTTACTTTGGAACAAAATCAACATTGGGTATTATCAATCGAAAGCTCAAAAGTATTAAACAAAAACTGAACACTTCTGTTAGGTTCATTCATTAAAATTAGGAAGAAAATCAACATCAACATGTGAACTCTGTATAAAGGGAGTTAATTTTAACTGCATCAAGAATTTTCAAAATCTTAGAAAATTCAAAATTTTCCTGTCAGTTTCAATTCCTCTGATTTATGGGACAAAAGCTCAAACTGTTCGTACATTCCATCCTCCCGCTGCGAGCATTGGATACTTGGCTTGGCCTCTTAGCCACCGTGGTGAACTGAGTTTGAGAAAATAACTAGTATACGGGAATTCCGGGACAGTAACGTATAATTCCTGGACACGAGATCAGACACAAAATTCCGGGACATTCCCGAATTTCCCGGCCATCTGGAAACCCTACCCATACCTGGTACATTACGATTAATTTTCTTAATGCTAATACTTTTGCATTGATTAAAGACAAATTTTAAAAACCTTTCAAAATGTCCAGACAAGAATTCGAATGAATATTGAATGATTTATTTTACCTTATTTTTTACTCCTCCTTGTGCTCGGATCGTAATTAATCAGAAGCACTAGCCGAGTGTTTAAAATAAGGTGCAATCTGTTTCTTAAAATTCTATCTATGATAATGTATTGCATGTGCAACACAGGTAATCGTTTTCCTCCAATAATAACTTGGAATATTCTACGAGGAAAACGGAAAATAACAACTTATTTTTAAAAAATATCTGACTCCGACTTCCAGTTTTCAATATCGATATATCGATATTTCGTCCTAAAATATCACTCATAAATATCGATATATTTTTTTATTTTTTAAAAAATATCGTTATACCAATATTTAATCATCAGCCCTACTCGCTGCTCAGGTTTCTCATAGTGAATTTGTTGCTGTTCATTTTACGAGATAGCATCTCTTCTACCTTCCTTGTTGTTTATTTACACTTTCGCCAATAAGATTACCATTGAATTTTTGAAATATCGTAATTTTTAAATACATATAATTGTGGATGATTATAATGCATGGCACACATCCTTCAGCGATCACTTGTAATTCCAAAGGGTTTTCCCTTTATCCTTTCCGAAACATTTGTCATCCCATCCTCGTTTCTGTTCTCGGTATGACATTCCCTGACAATATCGCACATATTCCTTCACTCAACGATACCCTCTATACTGCACGTCTCGCCGACTCTATTGCAAGTGACCATACACCTATCACATTTTTGTCTTCTTTCCTCAAAATCATATCCTCCCCCGTTTGGCATCATTAAGGACTTTTCAAAAGCTAACTGGTCAATCTTCCACTCCGTTTCACGTCGGAAATTCTTCAGACATTGACTGCCTCTGTTCAGAGTTTGAGTCCATCTTCCAAACCGCAACCCCTGATAGGAATTTTTTTTTACTTACACTGACCAGCCAAAACATTATGACCACCTGATTATTAGTGTGTTGGTCCATCTTTGCAGCGCAATACAGCAGCTACTCGGTGTATCATGTATTCGATAAGTCCTTGTTAGATTTCCGGAGTTGTTTGGCTCCAGTTTCTACGCACAGGTGATGCGATTCCCTTAAATTAATGACTGGTGTTTTGTGGGCGCGGCACCTGGGAAAGAGCACTTCGGAAACGGCGAGGCTGGTCGGCTGTTCGCGTGCAACTGTAGTAAGCATCTATGCAGAGTGGTTGAAGGACGGTGAAACCACGACTGGGCGACAAGGTGGTGGACGTCCACGCCTCTTCACAGAACGTGGAGGTAGGAGGCTAGCCCGCTCTGTAAAGTAGGATAGGGTGCGATCTGTGGCAGATCTGACAGTGGAGTACAATGCTGGTACATGCACAAGTGTTTCGGAGCACACTCTGCTCACTCACGGAGTTATTGTGAGTAGATAGTCAGGTGTTGACTGTTTGAGGAGCAAGCCGGCATGGAATAATGGGATTAAAGTGAGTCAGTTGGCAGACCAGACTATTTTTCTTAGACAGAAAAATGATCAACACCTACTACAAGACCACCCCAATCCTCTCACTTTATTCACCATGAAACTTCCACACTATAGATGCCCCAGACAAAAGTACGAATACCCTCCCAACATACTAGCCAAGTCCATTTTAAGTGCATACTGCGACGAAGAAATCAGAATACTTTTCAAACGCCTAAAAACTTCTGAGCTATAACAGCCTAAACATATTACCTATAGCACCAGTATATTTATCAGTAGCAAGGGTAACTGGAGCGTAATATACATGTAGAACAAAAAAAGTCCTATAATCAATTCTCACCTACCTCTTCATCTGGTCATCATTAAAAATCCTATTGTTTATCGTCACCGTTATTATTTATTTTAAATTATAATTGTTGCAAGATTCCCTTCATATGAATCTCCTCACGCTGAAAATTCTATTTCTATTGTTACTATAAATTGTTGCAATTTTTAAACTTCATAAACCCATAATCACTGAAGTTCCGTTTGTTATATTTTTATTATTTACGTTAAATTGTTAACTGCTGAAAGCTTTCTATTTTAAAAGTTGTTGTGTGTTTCAGTTATTTTATCATAAAATCTGTAAAGATTGTTACCTTCAAAAAATTCAATGTCTCTAATGCTTGTTACCATTTTCAAGAAATAAAAATTCTTGGGAGAAGAAAGAATCAACAGCGGAAAAGGGGACAATGCTTAAGCCTTGCAGCGGCTCGTTCCTGGCTCTCAGCTTAGTGAATGATTTGAAATGAAAACAGAAATGAGACCGCGGGGGGGGGGGGGAGACGATATAACACCAGTCGGGCATTCGGGAGGACGGCATGACTCAGACTACTCACTACTACTGACGTCAAGAACGCAGAAGAACATGGCTGATACTAGTTCTCCCACGACATCGCCGAACACCAAGACGGCCAAGTCGAAGAAGAAGATGAGCCACAAATCTCTCGCGTTTCCGCGGGAAGTCGGGTTTTACGCAGAAGCCTCTTTGCTTCCACATGGTGCTACTGAACGTGTGGTGCATGCTATCAATCCTGAAGAATGGACCATGAAAATATGGAGACGGCGCCTCGAAAGAGGCAACCCGATGAAATGGAAGTTCATTATCACCGTTCTTCTAAACGACCTCCAGTTTAGCTGGGAAGTCCCTACCAGCGACGCGACTACCTTTGAGCTGGTCCTAACTAGCCGAGACCATAGCCACCTCGCCGAGAAGATTCTCCCAGAAGGGGTCGCTGAGTGGCCGGAGGCACTCGTGTTCCCGACCCCACTTACCAGCGACTTCGACTGGGAGAAATATGTCGACCTAACGAGAAGAAGATTTACGGCCTCCTGCTACGACCCGGTAACTGGTCGTAACTTCCAAGTGCCGCCAATCTGGAACCCAGAAAACTCAGCCCCTTCAGAGCTGGGCCCTGTGCCGCCCATCCAAGTCTACTACAGCCATGGATACTATGGGCTACAAGCTCACCTGCAGCGTCACATGAAGCTGCCTTTCTTCTGCTGGCCGGTTCCTAAAGGAATGAAGATACTGCTGGGCTCTCCCAGCGACCTTACGGAAGCCATCAAGATCTTCCAGAACTTCCGTGTCAAGCACCACATCTTACCCCCTGGCAGTGAAGAAACTGCCACCTCCATGCAGAAGGCCACAAAGAAAGCTGATCTTTCTACCCAGACTGCAGCGACCGACATCAATCTCCCCAACGAAGAAGAAACCTCTGTCCACTCGCATAGGAAAGAAGACAGCAACGACGGAGAGAAAACCAACGTCCCCTCGCAGCAACCCGCAGTGAAATCACATTCAAGCAAGCTGATCCAATGCTTCAGGTGTCAGAATTTCTGGCATTATGCCAGAGACTGCGCGGAACCAGCCAGGTGTGTTCGCTGCGGAGGCAATCATGGAGTCGCCGACTGCAAGAAAGAGAAGATCCTGAATGCTGCAACTGCGGACTTAAGCACGCTGCTTCCTACTGCGGCTTGGAAACAGCAACGCCGCACCAAGACACTGCAGCAGAAACGAAGTCCGAGGCTCCATACGCAGCCCGCTGCAAACCCACAAGACGAGGCCACTCACCACGGCATGATCCAGCCCGCTACAAGTCGCATCGAGAGCAAGGTCACATCGCAGAGAAGCAAGACGAAGAAGTCCTACGCTGGGGAGAACAACAGTGGCGGCAACACCGGTCGACGGTCGACGGTCAACAGACACCGGTCCAAAGCGAACCGCGACGGCAAACCAGTCCGCCACCCACCAGCATAGACGTCAAGCGGACTGCATTTACTCCGAACGCTTAAGTTTAAGCGTCATCATGCAGCTACTACAACAGCAGACCACGTTACTGACAGAAGTCATAACGAATTATGCCAACAAACCGGGAACGACACGCCCGAAAATGCCATATAAAGCAAGGACAACCTCTCATTGATCTGGAAGGAGATGCGACCAACGTTGCAACAACTTCCCCACACTCTGGGCGGAAAGCTGACCCAGAAGATTTAGTGTCAGGCCGGGAGGACGGGATTTCTAATTCCCGTCGGCCATGTTACTTTCTGTTTTCTATGCATTCCCGAAATCCCTACAGGTAATTGCTCGGATGGTTCCTTTGAAAGTCCATGGCCGAATTCCTTCCCGTTCATTGTCCCTTTAAGTTAGGTTGTCAGAAAAGGAACACCGAGTACGCCTCCTGGGTTTCAATTGGAAGGATGAAACGTAAAAAATCCCTATTCAAGCACCAGCTGCAGCGTGCAATGATTGCTACTATTTTAAAGAATTAAAAACTCTTGGTAACACATAGTATCAATATCCGAATAGGGCAAAACGTATGCTCGCTCCTGGCCTTTTGTTGAGAGAATGAAAAACTCCAAATCCGGGCACCGAACCGTTTGGATAGCGATATGGAATTCGGGAGAAAGGGGATTCAAATCCCCGTCCGGCCATCGTGATTTCAGTTTTCGATCTTTTTCCGAAGTCACTCCAGGCGAATGCTGGGGTGGTTTCATGGCCAAACTTCTTCCCGTTCCTTATCCCATTAGGTTAGGTCAGCTGAAAATGGTCCCTGAGATCCTACAACTGCCCACCTCCCGGACTGGGAAGGGGGGAAAAAATCCAGATCCAGGTATCAACGTCACTCCGGCCTAGCATTCGGGAGGACGAGGGATGAAATACCATCCGGACATCTTGATTTCGGTTTAACGTGGTTTCCCAAAATCACTCCAAATGAATGCCAGTATGTTTCCTTTAAAAAGTCATAGCCAAATTAGTTCCCATTACCTCTCCCCAATTCCTTTCCTATTTGCTGAAAAGGCTCTTTATTAACTTACAGCACCCCCTTGCCTGGGAGAATGAAACATTGAAACCAATCACTGCTAAATTTTGCGTATAGCTTTATTGTCACTAATTCCCATGGATCCGCGTGCCTGTTTCTATTCCAACATATTTCTGCATCAAGCGCGTTTTGTAACATTAACCTCCTCCCCAATCATTTTAATTATTAACTTAATATTAATAATAATATTTAATTATGTAGCATTGATTAATTATAAGCATCCTGAATAACTGTATTAATGTTTGTAACTTGATTTGTAGTATTATTGGGTTTTCACAGTCTGTAGTTTGTCTAGTAAACCAGGGTAGCACAGTGTTGCTATCTAAGTTGTGTAACAATTTGAGACGCTGGCCAGCACAGTTGTGCAGGCAGCGATTGTTGATTTGGCGCCTGCATTCTACTATGGCTTGGAGAAGGTTGTATGCCGCATGCACGGGCTCCCTGTACACAAGGTATAATAACTTGTGAAATATATCGAATACTTGTTTCAATGTAGCATAAATGTTATAAAAGTTGTGACAATGAGTGGTATCAAATAAACTCAATAATATCTATACAAGGACAGTAAGTTTTTCATTCCAATACCAAAATATCAATTTTTTTATCCGAGCTAACGGCTTGCACGTGTTTAAAGAGGAATATTTGGGCCGCTATATTTATCCACTAACAGAATTGTTATCTAACACTTGGCTGACCATTTCCCAGGATAATTAGTAGCTCGTAGTTTTTTATTCAAATCTTTTCACTGTTTGGGATAAATTATTCAAGTTCATTCCTTAATAATTTATTCGAGCCCCAGAACATCTTGACACAACTAAAACTTTTACGACTACGTATAGAAAACAAAGGCATTAAATAACCGGAGAAACCTCCTCAAACATACTTCATAAACGAATCACTTAAATTCACTCTAACCAAGTAGTTCACTGTACCAGACATGTTTGAAATCTCTCCAACGTTTGTTTATAGATACATCAGAATACTGGCAGCTTGGCCTTCTTTGGCCGTTTACACGGGGAACAAGAGCAATGCGCCGGATACCACGGTACAGGTAAGGTGCGTGCAGTCCTGGATCTATCTGGCCCAGCGAATGTCTCTCCTTGTTTTGTGATGCATCGAAAAGTAATGTTGTTTCCAAGTTGGGTCCCGGCTGGCTTACCGGAGATGGCGCAGCGGTCTCTCGGCTGTAATGGAAGAAGCCGAAGGCCAGAGACAAGTTTGGCGCAAGTTTTGTAACTGAAGACAGGAGCTCCGACATTACACGTACGACACTGCAGAAAAATTATTATCACGAGTATAAAAACGAACCGGGAAGCCAAACCCGTTACAGATATAAATTAAACAATTCATATCAATCTCTGCCTTAAAGCTAGTCGTTATGGGGGTTGTTGTCCTGGGGCATTTCCTCCCTCTGTCTTCTCTTGAATGATTTTCTCTTCACTTCTGGATGGTCGTCTTAATTGTATATTATTAGTTGGTCCTTAGCGCTCCGTCAGCACCAATGGCCTGCTATGTTTGTCACCGGCAGTTCCATATTCGCCGAGACAACTGATCAGTGTATTGGCAGAGTGATGTACTGCACTGGGGGCTTTATAGGGATGTTGCCTGAATCTTTCAATAAGCCTGGGTGTTCCAGACGCCTCATGCACTGCGTCAGTAGGGAAACAGTCGGGCAGATGTAGCTCCCGCTTCAGTGCTCTGTTCTGCAGCACTTATAACTGTTTTAGGTGGCAATTAACAGTGTACCCCCAGACAGGGCAAGCATACTCAATTACCGGCCTAATTAAGGAGCAGTAAATGGAAACTCCTAGATGTGGTGCCAACGAGTTTTCCCGGTTAAGTAACGGGTAAAGAGCATGGAGCAGAGTACTTACCCTTTGCCTGATTTCCTTGATGTGAGCTCACCATGTCAGCTTACAGTCAACTGTTACGCCAAGGTAGCTAGCAGTTGGTGTCCAGGGGATGGTTTTACCTCTGAGCTGAAGTTGCGGGTGAAGTAGTTGCTGACCACGGCGTTCCAGGCGTCGCGTCAGCATAATCGCTTGCGTTTTGACGGGGTTTATACTTATCCACCACCTTTTGGCCCAGGCTATTGTCTGCTGAAGAGCTTCCTGCAGTCGTCTAGTGGCGATGGCTCTGCTGCGGCTGGATGTAAGGAATACCGTATCGTCGGCGTACGTTGCCGTTTTCACATTCGCAGGTGCTGCAATGTCGGCTGTGTACAAGCAATAATGAACAGGACCCAGTACAGAGCCCTGTGGTATACCTGCACTAATGCGCCGTCGTGTTGACGTGGCATCAGCAACCCTGACGCAGAAGGTGAGTCTCGACAGGTAGCTGCGGATCAGATTCACATAGGATCCAGACAAGCCCCATTCATATAACTTGCAGAGCAGGTCGGTATGTCACACTGAGTCAAATGCTCGGGTGACGTCAAACAGGACCAAACCACAATAGCTTTCCTCGTTGAAGGCCCTCGTCGCTGTCTCTATAACACGCATCAGTTGCTGCGTAATGGAGTGACCTCTACTGAACCCAAGTTAATGATCGGGTATGACGCCTGCAACCTGGATGTAGTTGTCAATACGCTTCAGCAGAAATCGCTCGAAAACTTTGCTGAGCGCGGGTAGCGGGCTGATTGGCCGGCAATTTTGGGGAAAGATTGGATCTTTCCCAGCTTTATGGACTCCGATAACAATGGCATGCTTCCATGCTCTCGGGAAAGTCTGGTTTCGCAGAATGGTACTGAAGAGTTGCACCAGTAGTTCATAACTTCACGTGGTAGATTTGTGAGTGCCCGATTGTCCACTTTGTCGTGCCCAGGTGCCTTTCGAGGATGAAGTCCGGTGATGCAGCTAGCTATCTCCTGCGGTCCAATCTCGTTGATGACATGGTCGTCGTCGGCAGACAAGTACATCCACAGTCGGCGAGGTACTGCGGCAATGTTGCGGTCGTCAACGTCGTCATCGACAAGCTGGTTATTTTTCTCAAAGCTGTCAGCGAGTGCGTTAGATTTGTCTTCAGGTAGAAATACAAGACCGCGTACACCGTTGAGTGGTGGTATCAGCTTCCTCCGGTGGGTGAGCCACTTAGTTTCGTTCCAAATGCTGCCATCGACTGGTCGCAGCATTGCAACACGTGCGGACCACTCACGGTTTCGACGTTCCACCAGTGCTGCCTTCAGCTCTCGCTGCATCTGATTGAGGATGCGGTGAGTGGCACGGTTCCCCGTTAATATCCATTCCTTCGCGATCTCATTTTTGTTTCTGATCTGCGCAAGGAGATGGGGTGGAAGCTGGCAGGAACGCACCATGCTTGGACGAATCTGTGGTGTGGCGACTTTTATAGCTTTATTTACGGTTTTGGTGAAGAATCTTAGAGTCTCCTCAACATTCCCCTCCGCTGTATCGGTTTCCAGTTTGGTCGCTACAAATTGCCTAAACCGGTCCCTGTCGGTCCGTTTGTAATCACGAATTGGTTGATTCTTTGCCTGCCACTCCCCAACGTCGGCCTCAAGTAGCACAGGAGAGTGGTCCGACGATAGTCTTTTAAGGGTTGTTGCCGAGATAAAACCTGTGATTCCCTTTTTTTACAGCAATGTCAAGAACATCAGTCCGACTTCCATTTGCAGGATGATGTGTTGGTTCATCAGGTGCCAATACAAATAGGTTTTGGCGTTAGGCTAGTAGTCTTAGGTGGTTTCCAGCATGATTAGCAGTTCTGCTATGCCAATCCTGGTGCTTCGCATTAATATCTCCACCAATGAGGATTTTACCAGAAAGTGTGTAAAGAGAGGAGATGTCGGCTTCGTCAAGCACTCTGCGGATCCCCTGAGGATGTTTTCACCTGAACCGCGACAGCCTCTACCTGCTGAAGAGGAGGAAGAGGGACTTTGCTGTGGGAAATACCGCGTTTGATGTACAGTGTAACATCCCCACCGGCCGTCAGTCGGTCTTTACGGTAGCAGCCGTAGTTTGGCACGGCTTCAGGTGGGACTCGCTGACGAGGCAAATGTCAACCTCTTCATCCCGCAGAAATTGTCAAAACTCGAGCAATTGTCCATGAATGCCGTTGGAATTCCACACACAGAATGTGATGCTATGAACGTGCCGCCTCCTGTTCGTGGCTGCGTTGCTGGGTTACGGTGGTGTTTGGCAAGCGCCGGCGTCACTGCAGCTGTGATGTCCGAAGACATTCCATCCAGCCGGGTTAGGAGGCTTATCATCTTGCTGAGTATATTCTCAAGCATATTGACTAGTCTCCCGAAATTGGTCCAGTTCTTCTCTGCTGCTGGCGTGGTAGACCTTGTCTTTTCTGACGCTTTGGTGGTACTATCTGCAACCCCATCGGTTGTACGGTCATTACAGTTGGGCCTTGCTTCACCAGCTGCGTCGAAGTGTCTTGGTGCTGTGGCTTTTTTTTTAACTGCTTTACATCTCCTATAACAACTAGGTCTTTAGAGACGGGAAAGGATGGGGGGCAAGGAATGGGAAGGAATTCGGCCATGGCCTTTTGAAGGAAGCATCCCGGCATTCACCTGGAGTGATTTGGGGAAACCATGGAAAACCCAAATCGGGATGCCAGGACGGGGATTCGAACCGCCGTCCTCCCGAATGCGAGGCCAGAACGCTAGCTGTTACACCACCACGCTCGGTCTGTGGCTTTTGGAGGGCAAAGTATCAATCACGTCTTTGGTTACTTCAGCAAATGATAAGTCTGTTTGACTTTCTTGCCCTTCTGCTTCTTCGTTTTCTTCACTTTCTGCGAATTAGATTTCGTTGAGTCAGAGTTTAATAGTTGATTGAACTCCAACACTTGTTGTAGGTTTGACTGTTGTTGTTGTAGACGCCTCTGAGGAGCCACCGTGGCAGTTTCCACAGATTGATGGATCACGACCCTTCAGCGTATGCCAGTCCTTTGTGTCGTGTTGCCCTGCACACTTCACGCATTCCAGATGCATTTTACAATTGCGTGCCACATGACCAAACAACTAACACTGCTGCGGTCCAGCTGACGATCGTAGTTTCTCCGTCGATACTCTGAGGTGGCAGAGCTTGTCAACTTGAAATATTGTGCGATTTCGGGGCAGGTCTGGTAACACTACTAGGAAAAGCGGTAGCACTACTAGGAAAAGGGGCATTATTTCGTTACTGCAGGGACGATGAAGTTGAGCTATGTACCTCACGTCGTAGCCCATTTCTGTCAGCTCTTCTTTCAGTGTCTCTGTTGGCAGAGTTCTAGGAATGCCACGAAACTCCACCATCAATAATTTCACCGCTTCGGTTGGGAAAGTGTAGTACGGGATGTTGCACTGTTGAAGGAGAGAAGTGATGGCCACAAAGTCTTCGGCGGTTGTCATGCTGAATTTAATTTTGTCGCCACCTGCTGTTTTAAAGCGAATGGACTCTTGATGACATGAGTACAGATGTTTGGTCCACCGACCGGGTTGAGGTTAGCGCAACAACTGGGCCGAAGCCCTCAAACCGCAACCCCAACCACACCATTCAATCGTATCACTTCACTACGCCCCCGCCGCGGAATTAGAACTCTTCCGAATCACCCCCCATTACACCGGGGACGGTGAGTCAAGGCGCTTTCGCCACCCTCTTATAAGGTGCCCACGGGGAAGCGCGAGGAGCTAGCGCCCGCCACGAACCAGGCCGAAGACCCTTCCAAAACCTGGCCGTATATCAAATGCCTCTCTGTGGTTCCAACACTAAGCCCCCGGCCCCACCCAATCCCCGCGGGGTGGGCGGAAGCCTTAGCGCCCGGGAGCCGTGCAAGAAGACCCCCCAGCATCCACCACGCCAGCAGACCAAACATATCGACCCCGAACGCAGCGTCCCACACCGGGGGGTTGCTCCGAGTATGCTTTCTCCAGTGCCCGCCCGACACTTGTGTCCAGTGCGAGCAAAGGATCCCACACACCAGTCCCAGCTCCAAAGAAAACCGTCGCAGCGCATGGTCCCGCAGTAGAGGCCCGAAGGTCTCCACCGCGTTCACAAGGTGTATGTTGCCCCACCCCTGGCAAGCCAATGCGCTACCGGTTCACACCTATATAGTGAACCTACTATGGCAACATAGAGTCTTGCTCCCACCAGCAGGAACGCAATCCTGAGTACCAGGGGCTGAACCCGGAGGCGGCGATCCGCAAACAAGCACAGCCCCCGAGACCGTGGTACTGACCTCTCCATACGACTCCAGGGTCTATGCTACGCTGACAGCAGTGGTGCACTAAGCCCCTGGGGTGCTTGGTCTTCATTCACCAGAACACCTCCAACACCGGAGCAGTCAGAGCAAGGTTGCTCACTGCACTTGAGCGCGGCCAACACCGTAGTGCGCCTATATGCAGCTTGACTACCCACAAGCCTCCGTCCAGCAGGGGGCGCGACCCCTCCTGAACCCCCAGCCTCAAGCCGGGGGCGACGGGACTGTGGACATCAGGCATGAGTCCCGGGGTCGGCGAAGGCGGTACGAACCTGCCTCCTACAACCGCCCCCTGCAAGGACCCAATTCCGACGCCCAGCAATATCCCCTCTCTTCGTAGACGCAACAGGTACAAGACCAAAACTAGCGGTTTCAAAGTTTGCCAATCATCACAATTCAGATCAAGTTCGTTACAGACACCTCCAGCTCAATCAACCTACCACATCCTCCAGAGGGAAAAATTTCCCTCTAACTTGCACCAATAAAGATACAAGAAAAGCATTGGGGAGGCTTGGGACCTCCGGGTGCGCCAGACCCGTCATCTAGGTCTCCCCTAATGGAGGCCCAGACCCCTGGGGGAGACTCTTGATGATAGCTGCCAACCGGCCATGAAGAGTCTTGTAGTTTTCTGCGAACTCCACTACTATAGGTGACATGGAATCGCATCTCGGCTCCATTCGCGGCGGATCGTCGACTGTCAAGGCTTTGAAGCGGTTTTCCATCTCGATCGCAGCTGGGTCCAATGAAGGTGGGGGCTTCCCTGTCTTCTTCCACACTACGAAGCCTTCATTGTCTGGCTGCCAATTCTGTGTACGGGAACGACGCCGTCTGATTCCATTACTCCTACAGGCCGAAGCTGAGCTGTAGAATTGCCATTGACTTCCGTGGACTTCTTCTTTTTTGCCTTAACCTTCTTTAGTTTCTTTGCTGTATTAAGTTTTGTCACTGCCAGGCTGACTCCAGTAGATTTGCGCGCCTCCTCCTTCTTGTAGTTGACGGCACGAGGCTGTTTGTTATATGTCCTCTCTGGTGGAGTAGTGGGACGCTTTCTGCATTATGTCTCTGCTGACCGAGTACACGTCACCGTGTATACGCTGAATGTTGAACACAGCGGCTGATGTAGCATCCTCGTCCATTTCCAATTCCTTATCCGCTTGGCGGGTCGTGGTACTTGTCACAATACCCGCCGGCAAAGCCGAGTCCAGCGGGGCGCACGACGTGGAAGTGCAACGCGCGCCTACCTCGTCACCCATCCGTTCGACCCGCTAGGCACTTACTGATGGGTGACCGAGCTTAATTCGCTGCCAGCGATTGCGAAGCAGTACCGAATTATTCAACTTCGACTCATGCAACACGGAATTCCTTCAGTCACCTTTGTCAACAATACCTATCTGTAACAATCACACAACCGACTCTACGAATCTAAACAATGCATACACGTGCACTCATTACATCATTTACGCATGAATGACATAAACAATATCATGTTAGATATCCCATAAAATTGATATCATGGTAACAGACGAGTATTGTAATTAAAAATATTAATGGATGTCAGTCACGCCATTTACTGCCAGTTAATCACAGGCAGAGTATTTTGAAGTGTGTTGTCTTTCGACATTTACTTCAACATAATCTAGAAGGAGCAACACTTTTCTTTTGGTATGGCTTATCGTTGGCGTTCTTAGTTTAGAATAGCGAGTGGTCTTTTATGACGGTCAATACCTGTAACGTATTGCCCGAGCGAGTTGACTTCCGGGTTCCTGGTCTTCTGGGCGCGCTCGTAGAACGTCGCGGACAGCTGTCTGAAGCGATCCGTCAGCAGCGGGATGTTAGTAGTCTCGTGCAGAACAGCAGTCGGGAATCTGCTCGGTAAGTGGAGGGCCCGTTTTAGTGCCCTGTTCTGTATCACCTGAAGGCGCCGGAGGTGCGAAGCAGCCGCATAGCCCCATACGGGACAAGCGTATTCCATAATTGGTCTTACCAGGGTGATATAGATGTTTACTCCCGTGGCGGGCTTCAAAAGACTGTTCCTGTTGAGCACAGGGTAAAGAGCGTGCAGTCTAGCACTTGCCCTCCTCCTGATGTCTTGAATATGGGCTCGCCAAGTCAGTCGCCGGTCAAGAGTGACTCCGAGGTACTTGACTTCATTTTCCCACGGGATCGTCTCGTTGTGAAGTCGAAGGTGAGGAAGGTTTTGAGTGCGTCTCTTACTGATAATGATGGCTTGGGTTTTTGTGGCGTTGATGGTTATCCTCCACCGTTTTGCCCAGTCTTCAGTTGATTGAAGGACTTCTTGCAGACGCCTAGTTGCTATGGCACAGCTTCTGCTTGCCGTGCAGTATGCCGTGTCATCGGCATAGGTGGCAGTAATAACTCTGGGAGCGGTAGGCACGTCAGCGGTGAAAAGCGCATAGAGCACTGGTCCCAGTACAGAGCCCTGCGGTACCCCAGCAAGGATTCGCCTCACGGTTGAAGTGGCCTCTCCGACACGAACGCAAAAGGTGCGGCCAGTGAGATATGACATAAGGAGCTTTACTAGTCTGCCTGAGAAGCCTTGTTCGTATAGTTTGAGTAGCAGGCCTGTATGCCACACAGAGTCGAACGCTCTGGCGATATCCAGAAGCACCAGGCCACAGTATTGTTTTTCGTTGAATGCCCTTGTCGCTGCTTCAACCACCCTCATGAGCTGTTGCGTGGTGGAGTGATTGCGGCGAAAGCCGAACTGGTGGTGGGGGATAATCTCGTTCCGTTCTATGTAATGATTTAGCCTCTTGAGCAATAACCGCTCAAAGACTTTGCTTATTGATGGCAGGAGGCTTATTGGCCGGTAACTCTGAGGTAGGTGCGGGTCCTTCCCGCTTTTGTGTATTGCCACAACTTCAGCATGTTTCCAGCACTGGGGGAATTGCTGAGTGCGAAGAATGTTGTTGAATATTCCTGCCAAGTAAGTTGACGCTTGCAGTGGTAGATTTTTGAGACAGTTATTGAAGACGCGATCATGACCAGGTGCTTTATCTGGGTGAAGTGTTGCTAGGCAGCTCGCAACCTCTTCCGGAGTGATAGTGTCAATTTCTTCCTCAGCTTCCCCTTCCTTAGCCTGCAGATAGGTGTTTAGGCAGCGATGTTCCTCTTCTACTTGCAACTGGTCTTCCACTTCTGATGGCCGAAAGTTCCTCTCGAAGGAGTCTGCTAGGGCATTTGCCTTGTCGGTTGGCCGATAGACTGGGCCCCGTTCACCGTGTAGGGGTGGAAGTCGAGATCGCTGCCTAGTGAATTTCTTTGTCTCTGCCCACAGCGTCCCATCACCTGGGGTCAGCATCGAAACACGAGCCTCCCATTCTCTGCTCCGGTGCTCTGCTAGCGACACCTTCAATTCTCTCTGTACTCGGTTTAGCAGTCTTCGCGTGTTGGCGTTCCTCGTCAGCTTCCACTCTTTAGCTATTCGGTTTTTGTGCCGAATAGTCGCTAAGAGGTGGGGCGGGAGCTGGCGTGAAGTGTTCTTGGTGAGACACCTCTTCGGAGTCGTCGCTGCTGATGCCTCCTTGACAGTGTGCTCGAAGAAGGACAGAGCATAGTCTATATCCTCTGCCGGGCGGTTCGGTAGTGCTGCTGAGACTATCTGGCGGTATCTGCCCCAATCGGTTTTTCTGAAGTCCGGCTTTTGTTGTACATTTAGGATGAGGTCGGACTCTAGCTCCACGATGACTGGGCAATGGTCAGAGGACAGCCTGTTAAGCGTGGTTGCCGCGACGAATCCGGTGATCCCTTTAGTGACTGCCACGTCGAGAACATCCGGACGTCCGCGGTGAGCTGGGTAGTAGGTGGGTTCATCAGGACCCCACACACACATATTATGTCTGTTAGCGACTCTCCGTAGTATGTTACCTGAAGGGTTGTTAACTCTGCTGTTCCAGTCTGTGTGTTTGGCGTTGAGATCACCTCCGATAAACAGCTTGCCTCTGATGTTTGCCAAGGTATTAAAATCAGCCTCTGCTGTTTCCCTTCTAGGAGGCCGATAGGCAGAAACTACAGTCAGTGGTCCTCTTGTCGTGGCCACTTCAATGCCGACAGCTTCAATATACTGCAGGGGCGGAATGTAGATCTCGTGATGTGGAATGCTTCTCTTGACATAGATAGCCACGCCACCTTTTGCAGTTGGACGATCATATCTATAACAGCAGTAGTTGGCTACTGAGGCTTTCAGTCCAGGTTTTAGGTGGGTTTCGGTGACAAGACATAGATCTACGTCTTGTTCCCTAATGAACTGCCGGAATTCCAAGATCTGTCCATGAATGCCATTGGCATTCCATATACAGAAAGAGAGGCTATTGAATTGGGGTCGTCTATCCATTATGAAGATTACAACTGCAATTGGGTGTAGCTAGAGCTGTCTTCACTGCGGCGCAGATGTCCGTGGTCATCTGGTCTAGCCGCTTGGTTAAAGTGACCAGCATATTTAGGACAGTCTCCAATATTTTACTCAGTCCTTCAGATTCCACAGGAACTGGAGCAGCTGAGGGTGGCCAATGTCGTGGTTGGTTGTTTAACAGGTCTTCTGTGCAGGAGCTCTGCGGGTTTTGATGTTCTTTTTGGTCGACCAGATTGGAGTCAGAAGTTGCAGCAGTGGCCGACTGTGGACCCGCAACTTCCGAAAAGAGGCGACCGTCAGTCTCACTGGATTTTCTGTGTTTCTGGTACTTTCGATGCTTCCTAGTCATCCTAGTGGGCTTCGTCTGTTCTTTGCCAGTCGGTGGAGAGGAATTATTTGTTAGTTGATGTTGGATAGCGGAGACGCCCTGTAAATTTTCTGCCGGTGGCTGTAGATCCTTCTTGCGATGTTGTTCGGCTGTATCACTTTTGACTGGTAGGCCTCTCTGGCGATCTCGTGCCTTCTTGTATACAGGACAGCCTCTGTAGGACGCAACATGCCCGCCCCCACAGTTCAAGCACTTAGCCGCGTCGTGTCCTTTTCTCAATGTGCACTGTTTTGTATCATGTGGGCCGGCACACTTTACACAAGCGGGAGGCATTTTACAGTGCTTGGCCATATGACCAAAACGCTGACAATTAAAACACTGAGCAGGTCCAGCTGCAGCTCTCAGTTTTTCCGTTTGAATCTTGAGGTGGCATATGCTCTCCACCTTAAAGATGGGCCTATTATCAGGGATGTCAGGAAGAACGACAAGGAAGAGAGGCATGACCTCATTGCTTCCTGGGCGGCGCAGCTGAACCACTGTCTGGACATTGAAGCCCATATCTTTTAGCTCGAGTTTGATGTCGTCAGTGGCCATAGTCCGGGGAATCCCACGGAGTACAACCTTCAGAAGTGGCACTGCTCCAATCGGAAATGTATAGTAAGGAATGTTGCTAGCTTGCAACATCTCGGTGGCTGCTGTGAAGTCTTCAACGGTTGTGAGTGTGAATTTTATTTTGTCCCCCCCAGCCGATTTGGCTGAGAAAGGGTTTTTCACAACGTCACCCACTTTGTCGTGCAGAGTTTTATAATTCTCTTCAAACTGCACAACAATTGGCGGTATATGCGCACTTCTGGTAATCTTTGATGAATCGTCCTGAATTGGTTCGAACGGATTGGTTGTTTCCATCCTTTCCGGGTCAAGCGTTGGAGGTGGCCTCGCTGTACGGCGAGGGAAGACAAAGCCCTCGTCGTCTGGTTCCACACTTTTCTGGTAAGTGTGGTTATCCTCATTGCTCTTGGGACGCTGGGAACGACGCCCACTTACTCCATTCCGCCCGGAGACCGAGGCTGCAGTATTGTCGGTGGCTTCCATGGTCTTCTTATTTTGTGCCTTAGCTTTCTTTTGTTTCTTGGCTGTACCTAGTTTCGACACTGCTAGACTGACTCCACTAGATTTGCTCACCTCATTGTTTCTGTAGTTGACGGCACGTGGCTGTTTATTGTATGTCCTCTCTGGTGGAGAAGTGGGACGCTTTCTCGGAGTTAATTCTTTACTCACCGAGTACACATCACCGTGTATACGGCAGCGTCTTCATCCATTGCCATATCCTTATCCGTCGTCTCATTTGTCACAACGACCGCCGGCATTGAGACGCTCGACGCGCGCGGCGCGGATGTGTAAGGCAGCCTTTCCTCGTCACCCATCTGTGCGGCTCCTCTGGTCACGTACTGATGGGTGGCCGAGCTTAGTACTATCGAGTTATTCAACTTCGACACGACACGTAATTTCTTGTCACTTTCGAAAACAATAACTATCTATAACAATCACACATACAGTCAAAATGCACACACGTAATAATCACCAATTGTCACATTACACTCATTCGAATAATGAACTAATCCACTCATTCACATCCATTATTACCTAATGAAAAGTATTAATGGATGTTACACTACACTTTTTATGTAGCTGATTGTATACATTTTGACTGCGAGAAGCAAATTCTCTTTTGTTGAACAACTGGACGGATTTTGTAAAGGATTCAAACATAAAGCAAAGTCCAAGAACCAACACTGAAAAGCAGAAAAATATGTCTGTTCGACTACTTATTTTTTTGGTTGAATGCGAATATTAGAAAAGCTGCAACTTAGATTTTGATAGTGTTTTGAGTATTGCACAGCCCACAGTCCTGTGAGTAAAAGTAACATATGTTTCATTTTGATGTGACTTTGAAAAGCTGAGAAATTGAGATAAAAGTGTCGGCAAATTAGTATCAATACAATTGAAATGCTGCTCTAGTTTCGTACCAACGGGATTGTATTAATCGGAAATGAAACTTACATTATCATTAGTCGTTTAAGTCTTTACCAAGAGTTGTGACTCGACTGGATTTCTCACTGCATTTGCGACAATCTTGACTGTGTGTTTACTGCAAATGAGGAAGTCAAAATGTTCTTTATAGTAACTTCGATAGGTGTTATGACTAAAGGTAAAAGGTTACGGGACTCCGACTGTTCCTGCCGCTTCCCGTAAGTTTCACAGATGTAAAGCTCCGTACTACCTGTACAACCTTTGGCACTAGACTGGATGTGACGGTCAGCTCCACGCTCCATCAGTTCTTTAACTTCCTGCAGAGTTTCCACTACGGTGCTCATTGGATAGCAGGATGAGTGGGCCTGAGCAGCTGTTCCGGATGTTCAGCTTCGAGGAAAAATCCTGGGCTTCTTCGGGGATCAAATCCCGGTCATCCGGGCCACAGGCAGGCACTTTATCGCCAGAGATACGGAAAACAAATTTGTTGATTTGCTATTAGAGTTGTAGTGCTACATCACGGCGAACGATGGAAGTGGGAATTTTCACTGTTATAAAGGAGTCGATAAATTTTGTGATCATGTTAATGGCTTCTAGGGAATGCGGTAAGTTTTGTAATAATATGGTTTAAACAACCCAGCGTGATGGGTGAGTATTAACGCTCTGACCATGCATTCGAGAGGTCTCAGCTATCCAGATTTCGGTTTTCCATGGTTTCCCGCAATCACTCCGGGCAAATGCCGAATTGTTCCTTCGAAAGGCTATGGTCAAATTACTTCTCTTGCCTTACCTGCTGTCCCATCCCGCCTCTACTGACCACGACGTTGGAAAGGCTGGCTTATGGATTTACGACTCATCGACGTCGAGGTCATTAAAGGCGGAAAAGGATGTGGGAAAAGGAATTCGGCCATGGCCCTTTTGAATGAGGCATCCCGGCATTCGTCTGGAGTGATTTGGGGAAACCATGGAAAATGCAAATCTGGATGCCCGGACGGGGATTCGAACACGCGTCCTCCCGAATGCGAGGCCAGAGCGTTACCGCTCACCCAAGGCGCTTGTGTTGAAACAGTGTATACAATGACACATCGGTCAAGGCCTCTTTGTAATAATCTCTAGGTTATATAGGTATAAAATGTTTTAAAGAGCAACTGTTCTTCGGAAATTTTTATTAAAAACCTACAAAGGAATTTATAGGCGATTCCGACCATTTTGTCCGATGGCGATAATTAAAATTATGATTCGATGGTTGCTGCACCGCTTTCCCCTTATGCTAAAACAATCTCTAGAGAAATTCGTGTGAAGAAGGTCGCTCTAATTACTTAACGACTGTGGTTTTTGTTGTTTCATGTGACCCAACCGAAATGCCAACGCCAGCCGCAAAATTCATGATTGGATTATAGTTCTCTTTCAAAGATTCGCGTGGAAATTCGAATACTTATGGTGTCAGAGCACTGGCACTGGCGTCATTCCGTCACTAAACACCAAGTGGAACAATGGTTACGCCACCAGTGACTTATTTGTCAACGCGGACCAGACCTGTTGCCTCGCAGTGGAAACCAGCAGTCTACTCAGGACATGCTACCCAGCCATATCGCGCTGTCTGATTCGCATTCAATTAAGGTCACATTATGTTTATATCCGTACCTCCACAACAGAGTTCAAACCTTCTAACGAAAGAGAATTGAATCTCGTGTATCTCGTGCTGCTTAGAGTTAAAATGTATTTATGTTCCACTTTAAACTTAAATAAATAAAATCGGTTGCCATATTTTATTGTTAAAATTTTTATTTTTCTAGTAAGCACTATCGCTTCGTTGCTAGTCTCTTAATGTTTCGTAATGTTGTCTGAACAATTAATAAAATATATCACAAACTCTTCGAGCATTGGAATCTGCGTTTCTGAAATTCTGATTTCCAGCGCTGGTTTGCTGAGCAATTGTTTTTCTGAATTTTATGTGGTATATACAAAGTTTTCTGCTAATAGACATATTATTAAACTGAGTTAAAAAACGGATACTTAACGAATTATTTCCCTCTGTAATATTCTTTGGAGTGTAAGTCTGCCCTTGTTATTAACGTATTTCGTATAACATCTGCGTTCTACCATTATTATCGTTAAATGGAAGATTATCACTGACAAGTTCCGTTTACTAGATTCAGCTGCACGCACTTTTCTTAATATTAATAATACACACGAGGTTTCGACAGCTGTCTTCTTCAGTTGAAATGGTGTGTCGAAGTTGTTACTGCGACAACATGACACCTACAGTTATCAGCTGTACACCAGGAAATAAGTTCCACATCGCTATTAAAATAGATTTGTAAATAATGAATTTTGTGTATTCATGTATTAAACCAAAGAGGCATCACTATCCGAGTACCGTATGTAATTTTTGATGTGCTAGATATTAAGTTAGGCAGCGCACATTCATTAACAACGCGACAGAGTATTAAATAAAAAGGTTTAACATAGGTTCGTGCAGCGAAAAGGCTAAACTGTACCGGAAAGAGATGATACAATAACTATTTGCGTTATAAGAATGGTCTCAACAACAGTATCACTGTCGGCTGTGTACGTAATATGTATATTGTATTATGAGTGTTATAGAAGACTACGTTTAAAAAAATAGCTATAGTTTAAGTATCTTTTTTTGTCTAGTGCGTGGTGAAGCCACTAGTTTCATGTCTTCCAACAATCTCACGCCACTGAGTGGCCTAATTTCAATCTGTTCACAAAGGTCTGGGTTACAAACTTTAGAAGTGCTTGCTACCATACGACGCTGGCCAAGTAATTTGTAAAGCTCACAAGTAGCCCCAACCAACGTACCAGTCTATATCGTGTAGGTTCATAGGTTGAGATGATTAGTAAAGTAATTAGTTCTCGTTTGAGATTTTAGATATTCGTATTTAATAGCCAGCGTACACTTAAACTCACAACCTGAACCCTTGTTGCAATGTCCAAACTATCGTTTATAAAATATCAGAAAAAGAGAGTTATCTTGTCAGTTTGCTTGGTAGAATCGAGTAGTCAGCTCTTTCACCTTGCTTCGATATTTATTAACTTTGGGTGTACTGTATTTTTTCGGTTGGTATTTAGAAGACATCATCTCCAGTTAGGGCGATACCAACACATTCTATCGATTGCCGTAGCATTTTTCTCAGTTTACTGCCCTTATATCCTTGTGATTGAGTGAGCTCTACCTATGGAGATATGACACTGTTGGAGAAGAGTCTTGTTCATAGCCGACACGGAAAGCGAGTGTTTAGGGGTGAGTGACCGGAAGAAGAAAGTCTGACATGCTAACATGGTTGGTTTTAAGGAGGGCACTGTCTATGGTTCATTTTAACCACCGAGCGTGGTGGATGAGAGGTTAATGCTCTTGTCTCTCGTCCGATACCAAGTCATTCTCCACTGTATTTTCGTACCTCTGCAACTTGTAAGGGAAAACATGTGAAGGTATATTTTATTTTATTTAATATAATTTTAAAATAGAAAAGGTTACCCAGTTAATTGTTTTTTAGTTCTTATGAAAGATGTATGGAATAATATCGATGGATAACAAATTTGAATAAGGTGCAATGATCTGTGGAATAGGTCAGAGAAAATATATATAGAGGTTTGTTTGAAGAAAAGAAAAGGAGAAGGGACGAACAAGTCAAGAGAAAACTGAAGTAATTATTGATTTAGGAATGTGGTTGTATGTATTGTATGAAGTGTAAAAGTTGTTTATTAAGAAGAATGTTGATTTGAATAAAAGTTTATTTCCTAAAGATAATGAAGACAGGAGCTAATCATTTACCACAACCTTATACTCTATATGGGTTCGGTTGTAAGCGGAACTCTGTAAATTATTGGCAGTGCGAAAGAATTCTTCCTGGGTTATTATTGGTTACAAATTCGGAAGTGTAGGTCTGAATGTGTCGGCACTGGATTTCAACCTCTGTTCATTCATCTCTCATTCACAACAAAGCACACTACACTGACACGTGTAAATTACGGAAATCACCTACACTTGCCGTAACGTTTACGAACACTTTCTCATTGGGGAAAGCAACGGAAAACTTCACAACCGCAGCAGTTAGATTTCCACGAGTAGGTGGTTTTGAGAGCTAATATCATCCACAGAAACAGTTTTTGTCTGGATGCTGGCTGTGACAAACCTATAACTCATTTAATCCTTTTTCTTTCCTTTCTATAGTGTCAGCTTTTACAGTATTGATGCACAAGAGCCGTCAGGAAATTAGTACTGGTTGGCTCCATGTACAGCGCTGGAGTCTCCAGCAGCTACTATTCAATGTCAACTTGTTTTAGTCTACTGTCTATTTATTATTTACATGGTTAGGATTCACCAGTAATGGTTTTCTTTAATGTGTTTGTGAGTTTTTAAAATGAGTTTAAAAGGTTAAGAACGCCGCCAACTGTGAAAAGAGATCTGCTAATAGATTCCTTAACGTAAAAAATATGCGACCATGTGATATTCACCAAAATAACAAAGTGATTTATAGAGACAATGCAATCATCCATTAGGCAATGGTGTCGGAATTTTAGCTCGGGGAGAGAAAACGCCCATGCTGAAGAGTGATCGTTACAAACGACTTGCTGAATTCAGTAAAAGAATTCATAAAGACGGATCGTCGTTTCACATGGGGTGAAATCAGTAGGCAATTTTCATATGTTTAAAAACATTTTTCATAAAATTGTCAAAGATCATTTGAAGAACAGAAAATTTTGTGTAACATGGGCCCCTCGCATGCTTAAGGATGAACACTACGTGATGCATTTGGGTGCAGTGTTTAATTTATTTGGAGCATTGCTGCAATGAAGGAGACTCAGTCCTGACAAATATTGTTACTGGGGTTAAAATTGGGTTTCTTATTCAACACCTGGGAGGAAACTTCAGTCGATGGAGAGAAATCACACAAGTTCACCAACAAACTCAAAAAGGTCAACCCAGGGACTCATAGCCAGTATCTTCTCGTACCAATATCGTGTTTTGCTCATTGACTTCATTCCTAAAGGAGCCACCATTAATGCCTATTATTTTGTGAAACTTAAAGAATTTTCTGCCTGTAATTCAAAACAAGCGTATATATCTGTTGTGCGGTGCTGTCGTGCTTCTCCTAAAAAATAACTTGTCTCAGACTGATGGAAAATCAAAAATTCTGAAAACGTTAAATAGGACATTTTAATCATCCATCTTACAGCCAAGAGCTGGCTCATACTGCTTTTCATCTTAGACTTTTTGGGAGAAACATTTGATTAAAGTGATGAAGATCCAAAGGAAGGAGTTACAACTATGCTCAATTAACCGTTGGCAGCGGACTATTAGACAGGAGTACGAAACCTCATTACACGGCATGGAAAATGTTTTGGTTTACATTTTGAGTACGTAGAGTAGTCGTTTAAGCTATGTTTATGTAAAATAAAAAAATTGTTTTAAAAATCTTTACTAGTTGTTTTCTAATTCCTAAACGGGTGTTTCTTCCCGGACGGTTATTGTATTTACAAGTCACTCTGAGTGATGGAAACGAGCAGTCTATTGACATCGTGAATCTATTATTATTTTATTTTCTTCTCTTATTCTTCTGATGGTATACAGCGCGCCACACTCGAGTTTACCGGTCAGCTGGCGATTTGCAGCTCGAAGACACCGCAGGCATCACTCTGTCAACATGGTCACCGAAGAGCAAACATATGAGAAAGAGATCTAGCTACTAATATTATAATTACAGATATCTGTACATATTCAAATTTCGGTATTAAAAATTCGGAAACAACAATACTGTTAATAGGTATTAAAAACAAGTCGGGGAGAACTGAGAAGTATACTGTACGAAGGTGTATCGTGAAGTTGTAAATACCACAATCGAATGAATTTAGATACAGAATTAAATGTGTTGTTTTTTACGTTATCGCGCTGCAAAGTCACATACTTTTTCCAGAGTTTCTTCACATTTCGCAAACCGTCATAGAAATCTTGCTATAGCGCTTAGAATCACGTCAAACTTCATAATTTATGTTGTTAACTTTAGACAACGAAGTTACTTCTTCATCTAACAAAAGACATTGAAGAGACATCAATGGTATCAGGGAACGCTGTCGGTGAACTATCTATCATTCTACAAATAAATCAATTTGATATTGGAATTTTTATCGCGTCAGGAAATACACCTTTTTTGGAAAGAAGAAACACAAATATGACCGATAATTCTGTGTCTACACAGTGTCAGTATATGGAGAGAAATTTAATAGTAACCAAAAGACTTTTAATTTTTCATGTGCTTAATCATACTCCCTATTTCAATTCAGGCTGGTAGGAAATAGAGGCATACCTTCAATTTATCACGACAATCATCTCAGTCTTTTTAAGTGATCCACATAGTCGTAAATACACTTTTATCTCTGCAGGTCTAGAGATGCTAGATCATTTAAAAATTTATTTTTTAATATTTAAAGATAGCCCTTTTCTTTTCTGTGATGTTTCAAACATACTGTATTTTCCTATTTGCTCTTATAATCTAAGAAGTAAATGTCGCAGAGTTCCTCAGGATTAACGAAGGAAGAGTTCCTCATTCCCATTACACTAGAACTAGAAGAAGCGCCACTCTACGACCATTCTGTACCTTCTCGCAGTTTCCTCCACAGTACTCATAAAATATCAGGCTAAGTTCCGCACGTTCAGCTTTCGCTGCCAAGGCTTCGGGCATCAAGCTTCTGACTGTCTCAAACAGGTGCGCTGCGTTCGCTGCGGAGGGAGTCATAACAACCTGGTTTGCACACGTCCACGTGATGCAACGCCGACGTGTGCAAACTGTGGCTCTGACCACGCCGCCAGCTATGGGGGATGCCCCATAAGAAGAAAGCTTCAAGCAGCCATCAGAAGCCGTCAACGCCAGCGCCAACCAAGTCACTCCCAACAAATTGGCAGACCGGAGGGACCTCAGAGATGGTTATCAAGCCACGTCAATATTCATCCGCCGACCAACTCAAATGACCATCACGTGCACCAATGCTGTAATCAAGAGCCAAGACGAGCAAATCAACTGGGGAAAATTGTCGAGTTGTTAACACAACTGATTGCGGCAATGATCCCGAACTGACCACTTGAAACCAGTCAACTATAATCAATAAGAATATCAAAAAGGTTTCCACACAGGCCGTAATCACAACGGTCAAAGCCGGTTTTCCCCCAAAGCGCACAATTAGCGAAAACAAAATCCACCACCATCATTGAATCCACAGATAAAGCTACAAATCGTAGCGGGGCTGTAAAACGCCGTTGAGGCAGTGAAAAAAAAAAAAAAAGTTCAGCTTCTGATAAAAATCCTCAACTTCATCGGGGGTCAAACCCCATTCGTCCGAGCCGCAGTCAGACGCACCACAGTCTGAGCTACGAGGCTGCCCTCTTCGAATCATAAATTTGGAATTGACTTCTAAGAAGTTCATCATCAGGCTTCCAGACTTTTACATAAAATTCTGTTTTATGACTGTAAGATATTTAACACCTATAAACTCAAGGTATTTACACAATTCCAGTCAAGGATTATTATTGCAAAAAACAATTTTGATTATACCACTCAATCACCTCTTAAAATAAAGATTGAAGCACAGGGATTAGTGAATAATTTAAGTAGTTTCCTAAAGAACAGTTACAATGTAGAATGTAATCTTAGAGGTTTCAGTCTAGCTATCTAGATGCGAAGTGTCGCACAAAACTATAATAAATCCACTTTCATTATTACTTTTTTTAATAATCTTGAAGACAACGTTAATCGCAGTTTAAGATGGTTCGATGATGATGCTATTTCCTATAGGGAAGTAGAGAGTTGAGCTGATTCTTTATGATTTAAGGTAGCCTTGACTTATTTCAATTTTAAATTTCAAATGTGTAATACGAACAAAAAGAATCAAATTCCCCTTCATACAAAGTTGGCTGAACCATCGTTGATAAATTTCATTCCATGAAGCATTTGGATGTACCAGCAAAATTCATGGTTCTGTGGAAGCAGCACATAATCTCGCTTGCAGGGAAAGCTAATTCTAGACAGTGATGTTCTAACAACATTCATTTTCAAGGTCGGATATTGTAACACATGTAAGAAGAAAATAACACATAAAACTCTTATTCATCCTTTTCTAGGATGCTGTTGTGCTGTATGGCATCCGTACTTCAAGGGATTGATTGATAAGATTAGTACTGAGCAAATACAGGGTACAGCCGCAAATTTTGTGAACACTTGCAACTGATTTTACTAAAGCGTGAAGCCATGATTGGGCTGCGATAGTTTGGCAGCTGTATGACGTAATGTCTGGGTAATATTTTACCGTCTAATATGATGACGTTAACTTCCATTTACAACTACCATTTACAACGACAACGTCACTTGGTCATAATGGCAATATAGATAAGATGCAGTAGCAGTTACTTTATGCTTTTCTTCTTACCTTGCACCGTCAAGAATTGGAATGAAAGGATGAGAGATTAGTATCGGTGCATAGTAGTCTCTGTCATCCATAATTTCGTTATTACAGACAGCAGAGTGTAAGAAAATTTTCAGAAACTTTCGTAAATTGGTGTTAATAGAATGATTTTCGCGTCATGAAATGAGATGATACGTACTTTATTTGAAAATCTGCTAAAGAAGCGTAGTTCGCGACATCCTTTTCAGTAATTTTCGTTCATGCTCCAGTCGTTTTTACGATAACAGTTGCGCAGCAATTTGATGATGGATCCTTATGTGATTACGAGATAAATGGAAAGTGAATGATTTTTTTTATATCTCACATAGTTAGCCCAATATCGACTGACAGAAATGAATTATATATATATCCTTGTGGCTTTGACTACATTTTATTCTGGTCCAGGTCGCATTTCAAACCTAACGACAAACAAGAAAACAAAATATCTAGACAGCCAGTGAACATGTCCACTGTGTCCTTGTGGCATTGGCAATGGTTTTTTTTTTTTTTTTTTTTTTTTTTTTTTTTTTTTTTTTTGCGATACAATATATCTAAATTAAGAGAGATATCGAAAAATTTTGTTTTTTACATTCGATTTGTCTCGTCGAGGTTGTTAATAATCCATCATCAAATGCGGCATTAGCGAAAGTTTTCTTCTGGTCCAGGTCGCATTTCAACCAAACCAGTAAATTTTGAGATACAATATCTGGAGAACTAATCGAGATATCAAAATCTTTCATTCTTCACTTTCGAGTTGTCTTACATGAGAATCAATCACCAAACTTGGTGCCACGTTTATCAATGAATCGCCCTGTCCCCTGTTTATAGTGTCCTGTTGAATTATCAAAATGATAAAGAGATTAATTATGTACGTGGTAGGCCTACCACCAACCCCTTTGCACTTGGCTTACCATGTGATTACCGTAATTGGTGCCTTTGCTAGCGTTGCAACGACGAGGAACCTCAGGCGGCGCGTGCCGAGGTAGGCTATGGCGTGCACCAGCAGCAACATAGCGGCCGTGTAGAAGAGCAAAGTGGCCGCTGCCAGTGCGACTAGCGCGGGCGCTAGCATGCACGCGGCCGAAAACGCCAGCAGCGACTCTGGTGGTGGCGGCAGTGGCACCTGCGACGGCATCACATAGCGGCGCCGCCGCCACGACGCCATGCGGCGCTGCTACCGCGGAGACCAGAGCCGCGCTGTGTTGACACCGCGGCCACCGTTTCCATGGTAGCGGCAATTGTAGTGGCTCTACTACTACATGTTGGTTTTTTGCTTTCGGTCTCTCTTTCTTTCATTTCACTCATTAGAGGGAAAACGGGCTGTGGGCGTCTAAGACGTCCTTATTTTAAAACTCCGGACAGGTTTCATAGCGCCTAGTAGGGATGAGCGTTGTTAACAACTGCGTCAGCAGATGGAAATCATCCCTCTCTAGTTTTGTTGTTCCAAATTTCGTCGTCCGTCATGCCTGCGAACTCAATGGTTGTAGTTGTTCCGATGTATTATTTCTCTGATCAGGTGGTAACGATGGCTTCATTGGACGTGTGTGATGTTGCTCTTTGTCCTCTCTGGTGGCGTTGTGAACTAAACTGTGTTGATGTGGGTCCGGACCATGTCGACGGCTGCTTGCAGCTTCCATCTCAGTAGACAGCCCCCGTAGCTGGCCGCGTGGTCCGCGCCGCAGTTGGCACTTATTGGCGTCACGTAGTGCTTTCTTGTGCCACCAGTACGCTGCGATTCTCACAGCGGACGCAATGGACATGGTACCGTCAGTCCTTCGACCGTGCCAGAATCCTTGACATCTGAAACACTGGTCGACGGCTGTCACTGGGGCTTTCTTCTTGTGGGGATTAATCCCAGACATCGGGCTTTCTGGCCTGGGAGGTGACTGGGTCGACAGTCTCGGCTGTCGGCAACGTGCACTGCTTGGGACCCGCCTCTGTTGACCTCCATGTTCTGGTTGGTTGCATCCTCTGGTGGAGAAGTTGTTGGTGTGCCATTAGTTGTGGGAAGCCATGCGCTTGATTGCTGGACGAGCTGGAATTGGATATTGTGGCTCTCGAGGAAATCCTTTATCGCAGCTAGGTCTGAGGACCACCGCCGTCTCTGTCGGCGTCCAATTTGCCTCCTCTCGATGATTTTCACTTGATGTGATGTCGCGGTGCTTGAACGAGGACGATAACCAATCCTATGTGACCTTCGGTCCCTCGTCATCTCTGGTGGTACGCGGCTCGACTTCCCGGCTGGGTGATGACGGTTTTTGGGGGGCACAGTAGAGCTCTTGATGTAGGTCCTCAAAGTAGTCATCCTCTCCGAGGTCCTTACTGAAGATGACTGGAAGGCTGGCTGACAAAGCGCGAGTAGTCATTCTGATCACCAGGGCTTCACCTACCGATGGTCGTTGACGGCCCTGATAGCCAACTTTGTTTGCGAAGAAGAACAGAAAGTTGCTATTGATGTGCAGTTGAACCGATTCTGCATATTTCTCAGTAGCGACTTCTTTATTCTGACAACGGATCGTTTTACTTATATTTTTCCTTCGAGTATGAGGCGTATCATATGGTACTTGCTGCATCTCAATTACGTCCCAATTATTGCGTTTTCTTTTTTGAGCACATGTATTAGTTATTTTTTTCTGAGTGTGATTACAAATTTCCTGGTGTGAGATTCTTTATAACCCGGACATTCTACATAAGAGCATGAAAATATAATATTTGACGCTACCCCTTTTTTTATAACTAGCTGATACCCACGAATTTGTTCGTGTTTGTCAAGAATTTTTAAGGTTTCTATGTTTTTGCACGGAACCTTAAATATTTCCAGGATAAAAAGTAGCCTATGTTACTCCCTGCCAAATCAGCAACCCGCCAGTGAACGTCCAGTCAAAATCTGTACACACGCTAAAATGTCGCATATGAATTATTTATATTTGTTAATAGCTGAAAATGTGTCTTATCCTAGAACATTTTAGTACATTTAAGAACTACTGACATGCAAACACCATAGTGCACGATAGGAGACTCAGGTTACTACCACACACAACACCAGTGGCCTGCCCTACGTAGTTGCAGCTGCAAAGTAAAATATAGGGACACACTTTTTAGTCGAAATATGAAAATGCCCTGTGTCAACCATATCTTCCACACTCCGACAACTACCAACATGCAACCACCATATTGCACGATGGGAGACTCGAGGTTACTACCACACACTAACACCAGTGGTCTGCGTTAGGTAGTTGTGGCATCAAAGTGAAATATCCCTTAATGGTGCAGAAAAAATATGCAGCCCTATTTCTTCTTGTCTATAACACAGAACGACCTAGCCACTGTTTTTCTTGAAGCAACAAAAACAATACCTCTACCAGTGTGGAATTGAACCACTCGCATATTTCTGCCAACCACGAATTCTCTCGGTGGATCGTTTTCTTCATATTACTTCCACAGTGATGAGATTTAGTAACTGGCACCTTCCTCACAATTTTTCTCAGAAATTCATTCTTCCTTGTTAGCTCCAGAGTACTATATAATTTAAATATGACAATTATTTGATAGTACAGTCTTAAATATTCGCAAGTTATTTTTTTGGGAATATATGACAACTTTGATTTAAAAAAACATTAACAGACACTAAACCCTGGGTTTGAAACTCGTTTAATTGTTAGTTCCGGTAATACGAGGGTGAGTCAAATGAAAACCTTAAATATTTTTTAAAATATTATTTACTGTGCAGAAGTGGTACAAAGCTGTATCACTTTTCAACATAATCTCCCCCTCGCTCAATGCAAGTCCTCCAGCGCTTACAAAGTGCATAAATTCCTTTAGAAATATTCTTTGGTAGTCCGCGCAACCACTCATGCACCGCGAGGCGTACCTCTTCATCAGAACGGAACTTCTTTCCTCCCATTACTTCTTTGAGTGGTCCAAACATATGGAAATCACTTGGGGCAAGGTCTGGTGCGTATGGTGGATGAGGAAGACACTCCAAATGCAGGTCTGTGATTGTTGCAACAGTAACGATTCTTGCAAGGAAGCCATCACCTTTTCGTTCAAAGCGCCGAAGAAGTTCTCAAGCATCAACACGTCGTTTTCTCATTTCAGGAGTCAGCTGCCGTGGCACCCATCTTGCAGACACTTTGTGAAACTGGAGCACGTCATGCACAATGTGGTGTGCTGAATCATGACTAATCTTTAAACATGCTACAATGTCATTCAGTGTCACTTGGTGGTTTTCCATCACTATGGCTTCAACTGCTGCAATGTTCTGTGGAGTCACAACTCGTTGTGCCTCACCTGGACGAGGAGCATCTTCCACTGAAGTCACACCATTTGCGAACTTCCTACTCCATTCGTAGACTTGCTGCTGTGACAAACATGCATCACCGTACTGAACCTTCATTCTTCGATGAATTTCAATAGGTTTCACACTTTCACTACTCAAAACCGAATAACAGAACGCTGTTCTTCCCTGGTGCAAGTCTCAAGTGGGGCAGCCATCTTTATACTGATACTGTGACAGTATTTGTGGATCTGCACTATGCTGCCACCTACATGCCATTCTGCACGCTGCTTGTAGCACGCTTACCAACTTATAGGATAACGGCGCGATTTTTCGATTTTTTATTACAACTTTAAGGTTTTCATTTGACTCACCCTCGTATTTCGGTTTTGTGCTAAGGGAACATCACTGAGCAATTACTTGAAGCAAATGTTTTTCGCGTTAGTTTACTGATTAAAAGTGAGAGAGCCCAGCTTCATTTCAGTCAGGTTAATCTTTCTCTCATCCGTAACAATTGGTCCCTTCCACGACGGGGTGATTAAAATCTTTTCCTGTGATATGGGTCAATAATAATCCAGTAGCGGGGTCATGTCACTGCTTGCCACGTGGAATATCAAGATCTCCGTCAGCGTTCATATTCATACGACCTCTCTTGTCTAGACCATCTGATTCAACAAGTCGCCTGACAGGCCTTTTGCAGATTCTGAGAAGGGTTTGTTTTGTTCCCCGTTGAAATGAATGTATCACTCTTCCGTGTGGTCAAGCGTGGTTAATTCCGTTTCTGCACCGGGTACTAAAACTTCAACCCACTTCTGACTATCCGACATCGTAACCCAGCGCACTTGCGATGAGATACTTCGTCCTACAACTAATTTGGGTCACCATCACAGAAGAGATAAGTAAGGTGCTGCACTGCAGCTTATATAAATTTTAAATAAATTACCTCCCCCCCCCACAGCATCACAACTAGATGCTGCAATTTTCTTCCATCCCAAAAGTGCTTACCTCCCATCCATAAAATTCTCTGCTCATAAAGTGCTTCAGAAAGGTCTTCCTCTCTGTACCTAAAAAGCTTTTCCTAATGAAAATGTACCTTTTTGCTAGTGTCACTTTTTTTTCTTACATCTGTACCTTGACTACCGGCTGCGATTTTACATACTTACGTGTGTTATTCATCAATGAAAGAACATAATTTGATTAACCACCTTCCTCTACATTGAAATAGAATATCAGTTTTGATAGATTAATGACACGACCTCAAGATCTTTTAACTGACGATCAGCACTCATTATTCTGTTCTTCTATCACAACAAGATGAGTCTTACACTGTTTCAAATTATTTTAATATATCTTTATTTAATTTCAGAATTTTTTAAATTTTTTTAGCATTTTATGCAGATGAAAGCTGTATTCATTATGGCGAGTCTTTATTCCGTTAAAAATCTTTTATTGACGATGAAAGCTTTCAACTTTTCTTATAAGATGGTAATACTCTATGACAGATGTTCCAACGTTAATGCCTGTGATGAAAGAGGTGAGATTAAATAGCGCTATGATTTAGAGATGTTGTTTATTAAAAATAATTGTAAATCATGAACCATATCCTACAAAATTCTTTGTTATGAGTGTTTCTCCGTAAATTATCACACAGTTTATATGCATTATAAAATATGGTAAGAAAGTCTTGAAAGCGCGCAGAGCACCGTATATCGCTACCTCCCTTGCTATCAGGTTGTCCGCACTGCACGGAATTTCCTTAATGCCCGCTGGAAGCACTTAAGGAGATTAAGGGATTCGGAATGCAAGATAAAGCGCTAGTATACCATCCTCGTGACGTCTTCTCCCACAAGCTTAAAGCAACACTGATAAATTGACTTATATCCTACTTCTATTGGGCTTCACATTTCAGGCGACTGTTGCCTCTTCCAAAAGCCTAAGAAATTACTTTTTAGTCAACTACGATAGAAAATATCTTGAACCCACTACTTACGCCACCGACTCTTTAAAAAATATATGAGAAGAGTACATTATTTACCGCTAAAACTTTTTTTATTTCGACCTGTTAAAATAAAGTTGGTAAAAAAGTGTTAACCGTTAAAAACTTATAACTAGTTGACTACAGCTCGCAGCTAACTTCCCAGTAATAAGATTCTGCTTCGTGTGGCGGCAAGTTGGGAAGATTAATAGCCAAGAATGCGTTAGTTAATGTAGTGGGGTGAATTATCTGACCAGTGTCTTCGAAAACTATGAAATTATAAATCGTTCGATATCTGACGCAGGCCCCTTTAACGATTTATGGGTACTAATACCTCAAAGAAGGAAAAATGGTTGAACATCTGCTACCCAAAGTAAATAATTAGGCATGATGATTGGCAAACATTACACTCCGTAAATTAAATAACATCTTAAATTTTCACTGCTAAAGGTTGTAATGGAGTGAAAGTTACTGAGCAGGATTGAGCACAACTAAATGTTTAAAAAAAAAAAAAAAAAGTATTTCTTTCATCCGATCACACTTTGTACCGTCCTTCAAATTTGTATTCTCTCAATAAAGGATTTTACTTACCTTTAACACTAAACACATCTGTTGTGAACAAACGAATGGACTAGATTGTCTTAAAATATTGCATTGCATTGCATTACGATCGGACAAAGCCTCTCTCTGTACATTCTACAAACATCATACACCGTTCATGTCTGACTAAACCATGGATCATACTCAGAGTCCTATTAAGAAAGTTGATCCTTTTTTAATATTTTTATCTTCCTCTTTATCCCTTGTTTCGGAGGGATTCTGCGAGAAGTGTAGAGCTGTAAATTTCATACTCTAATCATGCTGGGTTTTGCTAATGTGACTCATAATATAACCGTTTATAGAGTGCTAACATTGGTTGTCTGAATTGCAAATTTGTTGTAGGAACCTGCCACATATATTTTGATGGATCATATGTACTGAAAGATTAGGAAACTTTCATTGTCCCAACTCTTGGAGGGGATATTGCATTAACACTACTCCTGGACTTCATTGTCTTACGAAGTATGTATCTCCTGTTTCTAGAGCTTCAGAAACTGTACAAGATGTTCCTTACTCTATTTCTATGGCTTTACGCCTCGTCAAAGTCGAGGTAATTAAAGTGGGAAAGTACTGGGGGCAAGGAACAGAAAGCAATTTGGCCATGGACTTTTGAAGGAACCATCCCAGCATTCGCCTGAAGTGATTTCGGAAACCGTGGAAAACCCCAATCTGAACGGCCGAACGGGGATTCGATCCCGCTGTCCTCCAGACTTCCAGGCCAGAGAGTCCTTACTTCAGGATCGCTGTGAGCCCGTAAAGGCCATCTGAGGGAGTGTTCCTGATTATTTACTCAGTGGCTGTTATGTCTTATTTACAACACAAGTGCTCTGGGCTTGATATCCCAAATTAACTGCAACAGTGACAATGCTAACGTTGTACGAAGATCTGCATATATGACAGAACGTTTGTGCACGAGCGTATTGATTGTTTGCTGTATCATAGTTCCTAATATGAATATTTCCTCCAAGATTGATTTGTCAAGCTTATATCCAATACTGATGGTTTAAACACTAACCATATTGCGCTCAGCCCACAATACAGGCAATCAACCATTAATTAATTATGTTGATCGCAAGTCACAGCAATCAAAAATTAGTGATCACGACATTAAATGATCAAGAGAGTAAAGAAGAAGGTCTGTAAGATTGACTCATTGATTGAGTAGCAGATCGTCTGTACTTTACTGTACATTTAATACCTGCTTATCTGAATAAAACTATACAAATTCATTCCGTGGTTTGAAGGACAAGTCTGCAAATATTGTAAAAAGCAGTAAGTCGACGGAATGATCCAAAATCTTTCAATTTCTTGCATTCCTGTTCATGTAGAATGTGTAATACATGTTGCCATGGTATCTATAGTAAGTATTGATCCTCGGTAAGTTGTGCTATGTCTGTACTTCTTTGCAGAATAAGTTGCATATAACACTGCATCATATTGATTGAATTGGTAACAATATGAATTAATATACTGTACTAATTTCTTTTAAATGAAACAGTAATATCAGTCCAGTAAAACTTCTAAAATTATGATTATGGTTATATAAAGATTATATCCCTTACGGCCCTCGGGCTGAAAATGAAAATAAATAAAATGAAATATTACGAAACTTTACATTTTAATAAATAGAATTAACTAATTCTTAATTACACACACATATCAATTTAAAACATAACAACACTCTAATTCGGCATTAATCTTATATCCCATTGCTCCTCATAACAGAACCGAAGATGCAATGCATTTCGCCTTTCTAAATAATGTTTAATGAATTAGTTAAGCATGTCCCACTAATACCACTGTTAAAGTCTAGAATCCTATCAGAAATGTTATTTACTGTAACAAAACTGCGTTCTTTCGATTGCATGATGGCTCTGAATCAAGGAAGTACTTTGTGTGTCTCTGTCTTACAGTCTTACAGCCATAACCGTCCATCAATTAACGCAGCGGGGCAACTGACCCGAAAATCGGCACAAAAGAACTAACCTCCACTACAGAAGGGACGAACTCTCCGAAGAGAAAAGTGAATACACGTTGCCATGACCGGGACACAAACTTCCGGTCCCCTGCCTTACAGTCTCTGCCTTTGCTCATACAACGGATGGTGACAATCAAAGGCAGTGCGGCACCTAATTCTTGTCTGATGATCGACACGTTCTTCAAAGAAATAGTGTCAATTACGGCAGCAGTTGTACTGCAGGATTGCACCACGTCCCCGAATTTCATTCGCCCCACTGGTCCGAAAACAAACGACACAAAAAGCGTAAACAGTCGGCAGTTGTTGACCGTCTTCCATTCGTCCAGGTGCGTTACAGATTGGCGGTACCGGATTATGCTATGCACCAAGGAGTCATCGTTGCCTCAGGTATCTGAATCCTATGTTGGTCCATTGAAATACAAATAATAATAGCACGTTTTGTAATACGTCTCTGAGCTTCTATCCGTTCCACTACTCTGACTATGTAGAGACGGGGGCACAACTCCTGCCAACCTTCTGTCCCAGTACTCCATTCAAACAGGCATCAGATCGGAAGCCCAATGATTATCAATGCCGAATGCTACTGTTCCCGAGAACCCGCAAAAATTAGAGGCACCAGGAGGTATTCCTGGGTACTGTAGCAAAAATCAGGAATCAATAGTATTACAGATTTCGTACCGGAGGTTTTATCTTTGCCTCGTTTGCATTGTAAGAACACAGAAAATATAAAAGGGGGGGGGGGGATATGGGATCTCTTGAGTACCCAGGAATCAATAACTACGTGTCACGCTGTAATAAACATATAGATCGAATCCTGGGGGGCGAAGTCTGCACATATCAAGAAAAATTTACGGGACAGTTTCAAAATGATTATATTTTAGCCCTAGTGGCAATAAATGGTATTCTGTCGTCAGATTTCGCAGCTGAACTGTTCCAAAATTAACGTCGTCACAAATTTCTTGCTTTCTTATTATGGTTTTCTGTATCGTCACCAGAGCACCGAGTGTGGTGGGTGAACGGTTAACGTTCTGGCCTCGCATTCGGGAGGACGCCGGTTCGAATTCCCGTCCGGGCATCCAGATTTGGGTTTTCCGTGGATTTCCCAAATCAATCCAGGCGAATGCTGGAATGCTTCCTCCAAAAAGGCCATGGCCGAATTCCTTCCCGTTCCTTGTCCCCAGTCCCATCCCGCCTCTAATGACCTTAGCCGTCGACGAGGCGTAAAGCAATAAGTTAACAAAAAGTCATCAGATCCGAAATAGCGTAGCAAATAAG
The DNA here is from genome assembly GCA_031002005.1 of Vandiemenella viatica. Taxonomy (NCBI): domain Eukaryota; kingdom Metazoa; phylum Arthropoda; class Insecta; order Orthoptera; family Morabidae; genus Vandiemenella; species Vandiemenella viatica. The sequence continues at coordinate 147,736,475 of JARYHS010009186.1, read as the reverse complement.
AAAGGCCACGGCCTTTATGGAAGAATCGTATATCAACTAGCATAGACCGATTTCACGATATCATGAATAAACGGAATCAGAATGGCCTGACCGATAATCAAATCCGGATCTTGTATAATATTAGGACCAAACTTCAGAACTCACCAATTAGACAAGGTAATATTTCATCACCGGTTATGAGGGAAAAATTCGCTGTTGACATTATTCCTGTTTTACGTAGGATAATTAGAAATATAAAACGTCGGATAATAACGGTAGCTCATAAACTGACAATAAACGTAACACTCAGGTGAAAGCACACAGATGTGTGCAAATATTATACCTGCTCTGCGGCCATAATCTTTCCATTAGAGAAACATTTTCTGTATTACAATTTCCAACTAAACTGCATCGTTGAAAAGTTCTTTACGACGCTCCAAATTTTTTTCTTGTGTGCTGTATTGAGCAGCTGCTTTTCTTTATGCATCACTGCGTCATTTATTACAGCCTGTACTGCTGAATATGACCACTGCCGCCTCCGAATTTTTCTTCCATAATTTCCAAACATTCAAAAACAGGAAAAATGAAAAGGATTTAATTAAACTAAGATAAAACAAAACAATTAATTTTTAATGTAGCGAGTGGTATTCGGCTCCATCTCATGAACTTATAGACACGTAAGAAAGTGCTAATAGGGTCAAACTACCACGAATCAAACAGAATGAACAAATTTACAATATTTAACAAGTTACGTAATAATTAGGAACACATAAATTACTGAGATCAAATACGCCTAGATTACTAAGATCACTTTCACTAATAGTTATGATGCAGCCTTTATATATATATATATATATATATATATATATATATATATATATATATAAAACCTGTCCAGATAGTCTGCATCACACAGTGGCTACGAAAATCTTCCACAAAACAATAATGTGTATTTATACGCGGCATTCTGTTCAAATTATCGACTAATGTTTGAAATATACATTCATAAGACGCAATGTATGTTTGAGAATAGAGCAAAAATTTCAATTAGAAAGAAGTATTGCGTTTATAAGGAGAAATTTAAGTTATCCGAACAGAAAAAAAAATTGTTAGAGTAATTGGGATTAATTATAAATAAAGCTAAAACAAAGGTCATGTCACGAAACAGACGAGACAAATCAGTACGAAACATTGTTATTTTAGAAGATGGATGAGCGTTTGATTTTTATTAATGTAAAACTATGTTGAATGGTATGTAATTCATTTAAGTACTAAATTAATAGATTCTGGAAATAATTGTGAAGATAGATGTTTAATTACTGTAAATTAATGAAATGATTTTACAACTATTCAAGACTGATTAATATGTTATTAGAAGTTAAAGTAGAATGTGAAAAATATGAATGGTGACGTGTTAAAATATTTTAATCAAATAATGAAGACCTAGTATAATGTAATTTGCGCTGTCTCTTTCGAATCAAACTATCAGTGGAAATATATTATGAAAATGCACCCTTTTTGACTACCAGGTCGTTTCCAGTTTGTAAGATACGGTATTATTAATGAATATTATTGTAGTTTTGACAGTAGGTTGGCTAGTTTTATTAATTAGCCTTCTTATGAATTTTCCCGCCCATCATTTAAGCTGCAATCAAGCTAGCTGTTGACGTTGGCAGCAATTAATAAAAAAAAATAAAACAGATTTTACTAACCTGTAGGAGAAAACAATTCACATATACTGAATTGTATGAAGTTTGTACTAATTAGTCGCCACAAAGGCAAAATACTTATTCACCTTTAACGATATGTAACAGTATTGAATCCATAACTTGACAGCCACTAGATTCTTCCTTCTTACAAGCAGAGAGACTCTTTCACACATCATACACAGATCACACTTATCACAAAAATAACATAATCTGAGAAAACTTAGGAAAAAATACATACTATACTTACTACAGTAATAGCTCATTAACTATTATAATAATATTGATATCGGAGCATGAAATGATCAAATTGAATCATTTCATAAAACGTTCAAGAAACACCAGTACAAATATTTATACTTGATGAAAGGTATTTCCGTCTAATATTCAGGTAGCCGGGCATACATTAAACAATTCGACAGCAGGACACTGACCCCAAACAAGTGGCCTGTACTAATTTTTGTTTCCCGTGCGAGCATTACCAGGGGCATTTTCTACGTAATCTGGGACGACACTATGAGAAGAACTTGGATCCGCATATTTTTACAAGATTAATATCGTATCGATAGTAACAAATGGTTTCCATATATATCGAGAGAAAAATATCAATATGTCGATATATCGATATTTTTACCTGCAGCCAGTAATTATGTAAAAATATTTCCTAAATGTATCAAAACATTTAAGAAAATTATACACATTTAGAAATTACTGAACATTTTATTAATTTAACTATTTTTACAAACCATCAAACCTGTATTCGTCTGCTGCAGACTTCAAAAGAATTCTGTTTTATATGTTCACCCGTAAATCTACTCCTGTTGTCCGGTGCCACCGAGTTAACTGCAGAAGCCACTCTTTCGGACTACACAGAAGAGGCTTGGCATATCAGATATTTCGTCAGCGCATTAACCGTTATTCACCAATGAAAAAATAACTGAAAACAGAAACTGTTAATTTAGGTTAAAATAACCTAACCGTTAACGTTCAAATATGGGACAAAAATATAATTATATTAACGTAAAGCTGTTAAAATATAACAGCTTTTTTTAACCTCTTAACCGTTGTGGAAAAGCTGTTAAATTACTACGAATTCATATTTTTAAGAAACTGTCAGCAGATTGGACATATACGTATCTTTATCCAATATATATGCAACGTATTAAATTGGATGCTGGATTGCGTTGATGCTAAGATATCGAACTGGCACTTAAAATTGATACTCCATATAAAATATCGATTTTTGATATATCGTGAATAAAAGTATCGATGATGAATAGCGATTATTTTATGAAAAATATTGATATTTCCATACATCGATACATTTTGTTCAATCCTTTTCGCCAACCGCGTCATCCAATGCGGTGATTGTGAAAGTGTGCTTTCGACAACTGTTTGGTGGTAAAGTTACCATCCTGTATAGGCGAAATGTTTAACGGAGGAATCTGTGGAGCTGAGTGATCACAAAAACCAGGGTAAATATCCTATGAAAAAATACTGCTAACTGTATTGCTCTTCGGTTTCTGGCGATCCCGAAACACTCTGGCAAGAAGACCTTGTCAAACAACTGTGAAAATTATATACACTGTTTATAACATGTTTGACTTGATAGTTTTTTTGTTGTTCAATATTTCACTATGAAAATTGTTATTTACCTAAGGAAAGGTGTTATCGGACTTCGTTTTAATCTACTTTGGTCGCCACCGTTGGATGTTTCGGGAAAATTACGTGCACTTCGTAGAAAACAAAATAAACACTCCGTTTTCATAAATACATGAACACATTTATTCTGCCAGTTCCTTAAGTGTACTAATTTCCGACCACCAATGGAAAATAAAATGTTAACACTATTATACACTTCACAATAACATTTATCCGAAGATTGCAATTCGTTACAGTGGCAAGTGACTTGTAAGCACTTAATGTAATATAACCTCCAACTGTTCGTCATACACCGTCTGTTCTTAATGCTCGTAACGGCTAAATAAACAGTCTTTACTACGTGGAAACTCACTCCTTGAGTTCACTAATCTCCTTGAGTAACGAATATTGACAAATTGATTTCACATTAGCAGCCACGGGCAATTATAAATACGGAATAATCGCGCCAAAATCCGTCGTACACATATCCAGTACCGCGTACACTTACTCACAAACCAAAACTCATATGTTTGGTCTCCGACGACTAACACATGCGTAAACTATGCATTACGTAGTTGAATCGGGTTAAACACTCAACACTGATTTTATGTATATACCGGTTAAACCACTAAGAGCACAACTTAAAACACATTGTTTTTGTTACGCCATGTGTCTACTTCAACACTCGCTGGAAAACCAAAGCAAAACTATCTCTGACCTACTACAGCTAGTTGTTCAGAGATAACTATATCAGCGACTACATTAAAAACACTTTCAAATTAATTTCAAAAATTTAAAGGAGGGCGGTTTTGTACACTGTATTGTGACAACCTGCGTGAAAAAGAGTTTTCTCATTGTTCTTAGGCACCTGATCTATTATCTACAAGATGGGATGGCGACCTACTTAATAAAAATTCACATATATTTTAAAATGTAGTAACATCCATCTATGAATGGAAAAAAATTTCGAAACAAAATTTAGTAATTTTTTGTCAATAAATGGGAAAATTTCAAACATTCTTTTTTTTTTTTTTTTTTTTTTTTTTTTTTTTTTTTTTTTTAAATGGAAGAAAATATTTTATCACGATCATTAATTATAAAATTTTAAATGTAATAATTAACATCTCTGCAACCTAAATTTGTAATAGTTTTTTTATTATTATTATTATTTCAAGCGTATCCTTCTGACCTTACAACATCCAGTAAAGTTTGTTACTATATTCGGTTTCCCAGACTCCTTGAGGTTATTTCACTAATAATAAAGCCGATGGAAAGCGGCAATTCAGATATACTGAGAGCGTCATAACATTGCATAAAGTTTTTCCATCATGGGTTGGCCAAGGATCATACAGAAACAATTCCATAGAAAACGATTTTAATTAAGTGTTTTACGACATCATTAGACCTGTTGCATGGTTGATATTACTTCTATACAACCGTCTGATTTTTCAGTGACAAGAATAGCCTTTGTTTGCCATTGGAACGCTTTATTAACACATAAAGAAGACGATGTTGAAGAGCCTGCCAGAGTCGTCAAGCCTAAGTATTGACAAACGAGAAAAAAAATTGAAGGCTTTTTACCTATTTTTAATTGCAGAAAGAGCATTGTATCTGGTATCTAAACTTCATGTGTTAGGATGTATTTTGATGTTCTAAAACCACTAGGTTCTTAAGATGAGTTTTCCAGCGTGGAAATTTGATTAAATATGATATGATTTTTTTAAAATAAAACTTTACTGATCTATAAGCAGATACTGATTTGAAATACGATTAGCTTTAGATTTTTCTCAAGTTTAAAAATGTTTAGGTTAGACTCTTTTTTATAACCGGACATAAATTTTACAGATTGTGCATATCGGATAATATAACACAGGAATATTAGATAATAACTGGAAAAATGTAGATAAATAGTTATGTAAACAGTAGTTAAATTAATAGAAGCATAATTTGGATTTCTCTGGAAAGTAGCGTATGATGTTAGTTACTGTCAGTGCTGCCAACCAGAAATAACGAAATGTCTCCATGTCCGTTACATTCCGCCACGGGCTATCAAAATTCCACTACAGAATATCAAAATTCCGCTACAAATAAATAATTATTGCAAAGAATACCAATAAAACTTAACTGAAATAATGAATTCTCTTCTAAAACGTAGGAAGTGAATTCTAAATAGAGATGATAAATTATTGCCAGTGTGGTTGTTGAATAGAGGATGACTGAAGATTTACATATTTTTTCGTCGTAGTGATAGTAGTAGCAGCCCCAGTTGTTATCATTTCACAAAATAAGATGGAATTCACTAATCGGTTAAAACAGTGTAGAAGAAATACAATATTGAAGGATTAAATTATTTTAATTTTTTTGACATTATAAGTATATTATTTAATAATCATTTCAGGCAAAAGCAAAATAACAGTTGGAGCTTCAGTCAGTCTTCATCAGACGACACAAAGGTTTCAGTTTCACCTTCATTAAGCTGATACATACACTGTTAAAATTTCTTGAGATAGTCATTCTTAATTGTAACAAGCATATGTGCGTTACATAAAGAGCGGAAAATGAGCTTGCGGGGTTCACTACCATAACGCTTGCTATTTTAGTTATTAGATTGCGTGAGAGTAAGTAATGATTTATTGTTTAGATGCCCGGGTAGAGATTATTAACAAAATGATTGTTGGTCTTCAAGAAAGTTATAGCAATGAATATGTAAAAACATCGTTACGTCTTCGACATTTTATACTTTTCCCAATGGATAAAATTCTGCCAACCTTAGCGGAATTCCGCTACGGTTGGCAGCACTGATTACTGTATTACCAGGGAATATATAATTCTACTCTCAATATATGTAACTGGGAATAAATTCAGATTTAGGCACAGTATTTGAGTGTTTACATCGCCTCTAACTGCACATTTGTTTACTAGCAGTAATATCATTGTCGGATATCTTAATAAGATTTACTGAAAGATAAGAAAATGTCCAAAGCATGATATGTTCTCATTTAGGAACGCTTCATATATTTTTCAATAATATACCGCCTAAAATGAAATACGTGGTATTCAAATTTTAAATAATTCAGAATTAATTACAGTGTGCTATAAGAACAAAGGAAACTGACGCAAACACAATGATTGACACCAGAATAATAATGTTAAATTACTCCTCCAGCCAAGCATACTTTGTATTTTACATTAAAGGCAACATTTCTTTTAATTCTGAAGCAGAAATCATCAACTAATGATCTCAACGCACTGTAAGCTCTTTGGAGATGTAAGAAGATGCCATTTCTTTTAAACATTGCTGATCAGTAGAGATAAGTTAACGCACTTGTTGCCCAGCAAGCGGGAGAGATGCTCTAAGCGTAATGAATTATTGATGACTCAGAGGTTTTCGTTCCACGTAAGTGCGATATCTTTCAGAGTATTTTGGGCGTCGAATCGTGTGCGCTGCAGCAATCTGCTCACGTTCCCTTTAAGGACTCGGAATAAAAATCCACCGGGGTGAACGATAACGACATTTTTTTGCATGGCGTCCAACGTCCCATCGCTAACGCTGAATAATGGAGGCCCGGCCGTATAGGAAACCAATATTAGAGTCAGCCGTTCTGTTAATTATACCGGTATAATTTAGCAGCCAGAGATGCTGCTGTGCTCCAAAGGTCCAACCAGGAACCACGCAGTCGGCCGCGTACAAACCACAGTTCGATCATCAGTGGACGCAGGCAAGTCAAAGATACTGTAAATTAGCCCGAAAAAATGATTAATGTAATTTTCGTAGGAATGCTGTTACGCTAAAATAATTTAATTTAATTTAATTTAATTGCGATGGAATACTCGCTCTGGTGGCAATTACACTACACATCCATTTTTCCTACCTCATTTGCCCTCTACTAATTTCAACTTTAAATCAGTGTTTTTGGTAAATTATTTATCATTTCTCTTGGTAATTTATTCCAATCCCCGATCACCTTACATGCAAAAGAAAATCTTCCCACACCCTTATGGCTGAAATCGAGTGCCAGTTTCCGTTCCATGCACCTTATTAAACCACGAAATAATCTCTTATTCAGTTTTAAATTCCGAAGCTTTCTTTCGGGAAAAAAGTTGTCAAAGCAAAATTGCAATATTCTTTTCTCCCAGAACGTATTGTTTAAAATGTAAAAAATATAACCTTTTGACTATTGAGTTAATTATTTTGTTGAATGGTTTGTGCGATTGACTGAAACAATAACCCAAACCACCAATTTTTTAAAAAAATGCAACTTATAGTCAGTGCAGAGCAGAAAAAAAAATTGATAATTAAAATATCAGTCATCTTATATGCTCATGTTGCTGAAAATGTACTGGTTTGCTGTTCATTAATACAGATTATTTCATCTCTGGGAATCACGGCAGAGCTAGTCATTGAAATATCATGTTTTTACAACTCAATCTGGCGGTAAACCTATGGAGACCTCATTTCAATAATACGCCGAGAAAATCATATAGTTCTTAAACATTAACAGAACTCTTTTGTCCTTTTATCCTCAGGTATGCAGTTTCTATTCACTGTCTCTTCTTTCAGATTTTGGCTTTCCATGGCTTCATGAAGTCACTCCGCGTGGCTATCGTTCGTTTAAACAGGACATGGGCAGTTACTTTCTATTCCTTGTCCACAATCTTTTTCCTATTTTAACTGCTAACTTGCGATGAAACTTATAGTACTAATTAAAAAAAAGACTAAATAAATGAGAAATATTTAATGTTGTAGCTGTACATATAGTTTAGAGAGCGTTAATTTCAGTCCATTCTTAAATATCTATTCCATGTAGTTAAAATATAAGCTACATCGTGAAATGTCGTAATTCTACTCACTCTTGGTCACCCTATGTATCTTAGGTGTAGGATTACGTGTTTCTTAATGTTGCATAAAACACTGTTACCTGTTTGTGCCTCTGAAGTCCTTCGCAGTGGATAGTATTTCGAGATCGGGCTACTATACAGTTACTATTTCTTCCCCTCCCCCTCCATCCCACCCCACCCCCTCCCTTTTCAAGTAGTGTGCATTTTCTATTTCCTATTATGGAGCCCCTGGATGTCTAGTGAACATTACTTGTATATTTCACATCCATAGGCCATTTTATTTCATTTCTTAGTGGTCTGTTATTGCTCTGTAATAAAACTTTGTGGCGGGTGATGCAAGTTTTTCACCATACGTTAGTGGTCGGCAATATGCAAAAGAAGTTTTCTTTATACTTATTTTCCATTCAATTAGCGGTCTAGTGGCTGGGTGGTTAAGGCGCTTTCTTTCAAATGTTTGGGTTTCGGTTTCGGTTTATATCCCGGTGAAGCCAGGACGTTCGGTGGTTCGGATTCCACGTTAAACTGTCGGTCCAATCACGACAGGGGCGGAATTCGCGGCAAACCGAAACTCGATCACCAGGTTGCAAGATCACAAATATTTACTTCACTTTATCGATTCAAATCATGTATTATATCGGGGTCGATCAGGCTGAATAAAAATAGATTCCCAATTTAATTTATTAATCAGTAAAAATATGTCTTTCTTATAATTAATAAAACATTAACATTATGTTTATAATATTATTTAAATGAAGCTAGTTGAGTTCGACTAATTTTTTAAGCCTCAGGTAGCCTACGTTCAAGGGAATAAATGTCGCAACACATATCTCTTTTATATCGGCGTTCGTGAAAGACACGAGGCTGCAAGGTTGTGCCGTAGCGTTTCCCCTTACGGTGCCGGGATCAGTGGTCGTCGACTGCAGCCATGTTGCCTAAACAGCTAGGCGCAGTTTAGCTCACTTTCATCCGGCGCCGTCCAACGGAAAATACAAAGTCAAAGTAAAGAGTGCGTTCACCTCGCTCTTTTGCCACGAGGAAAGTTAGCGGCACGCAGATCGTCTCATACAGCTCCTCCACCAATCACTGCACTTGGCGCCTTTCTCCCTCATTTTCGTTGGCTCTAAATACACCAGGTATAAACAAATTTCAGTAAGTTCCGGGGTCTATCCGTCAAATCATTTCAGGTCCAATGAAACCACTGGCCGTGGGAAGTCACCATAAGGCTGCTTCATGATGCCCCAAGTCCTAGATGCTCAGGTAAACCGTACACCCTAAAAACATTAAAATCTTGAAATCTTGTTTGCATTTTAACAAACATTTGTAGGTATAGAATCGACATCTGTAGTATAAAGAAATAACGTTAGTTGCAACGACACTGGGTTAAAGTTTATTAAACAATTTAGTTCTAACTGCTAATGAACGAATGCAGCAGATAGCAACGCAGTTAGCACCAGAAATTAACAGAGGGAGAAGTGATGTTTTCACTAAGCGCTGTTACCTAGTAATTCGTTCAATGTTTAAATAAAATTATATCATATTTTTTTAGCTTAAAATGACATGAGAGGTAAAGGAACTCCATTAGTAATATCGCATCGATTCTTACAGAAGCACAGATGATGTAAATGTGACGTCCTCTCGAAACGTTCTTCAATTTTAAAATTACTCTACGATCGAATTGCTCTATGGCACAAGTCTTATGATATATCTACGACTACCGAGCGTGGTGGTGTAACGGCTAGCGTTCTGGCCTCGCATTCGGGAGGACGGTGGTTCGAATCCCCGTCCAGGCATCCAGATTTGGGTTTTCCATGGTTTCCCAAATCACTCCAAGCAAATGCCGGGATGCTTCCTTCAAAAGGCCATGGTCGAATTCCTTCCCATTCCTTGCCCCCCATCCTTCCCCGTTTCTGAAGACCTCGCAGTTAGAGAGACGTTAAGCAGATAAAAAATAATAATAAAAAAAGTATCTACGACAAACAGTTATCTCCTGCGGTAGGTGACTGATAAGTAACGCATTGTGCTACGAAAGGAGAGAAAAATAACTGTACACAGAAATACATGCTTCCATCTTGTACCTTCAGTATTACACTACAATCATGCCAGGTCTTTAATTATTCCATTCAGTTGTTCTTTTTCAGTAGCGATTATTATGAAGTCTTGAATGTCAGCAATGGAAATGCTTTAATGTCTTCTGATTTTCACAAGTGACTCTATATTACTTGCTTTCTATCGTTGTCTTTCTATTGTTTATGTGAGTATCCATTCTTTGATATTTAGTCCCAGACTGTCACTGCTATAAAATAAAATTTCGCTTCTTATTCAATACCAATATTAATCTCACACAATACCAGCAGATTTCTTTCAGTGCACGAATTGAGAGGCCACAACATCTTTATTTTTTCAGTCATCGTTCTGATTTAAGCTTAGGTAAAATTCTGCTTATTTATTGTTAGTGAGTTTTCTAAATTATTGTAGGTACAAAATTCTTTCAATGTGATACCCATTGGCAATATTTGAAAATATTGTCAGTGGATAAAGGTTAACAACAACGAAAAACATGATTTTCGTTGTTTGTGCACCACATAAGAACGGTTAAAATTCTGCTTTTCGCTATGAAACTATAAAGCCAGCACAGGCATTGTAAACGTTTAGCAACTGTCTGAATTGGTTCATTTGAATTTCGTTTGCACACATTACACACAATTCAATATAGTCTCAAGAAGATTGATTAAACACATCCACCTCTTGTTCTTGACTCATACCTACTGGCACCGGAAAAAACTACGTGCAGCTATCTTTTTTTTTTTTTTTTTTTTTTTAAATCCATGAGAAACCAAAATCTGTATTTATGATGGAGATTTCAACCTGCATCCTCCCAGATGCCAAGCTTGAGCGTCACCGATGAAACACCGAGCACTGTGATTGCATCTTGATTATTTTTTTACATAGATCATTCAGTGTCTTTTGAAGATGTGGAATCTGTTCCATTTTCACCTTCCTAACAGTGATATTACCGCAAACAAAGCAAAAACTATTTTTGGCCTGCATAAAATTATTGTTCACACTATTTTCTCAAAATCTACATTTCAGTGCAAAGCACTCTCTGCCACCAACACTTTTGTGAATTGCAGAGTTTAAATGCAGGTGTAGACGTAGAAGCTATTTAACTGATTATATACTTAGAAAAATCTTTCTTTTGAACGAGATGCCATTTTCAATAATAAATTTGCAATAATATACATCAGGCGTATTTCCCTTCGTCCAAAAACTTTCTAACCACAAAAATTAAATCGTGATAGTAGTATCAAAAATTATTACTAATAATCATTACACCAGAAACATCAATAGGCGAGCCCTTATCAGGGCCACAGTTAAAGATTGTATCCATCAACATTGAAGGCATGTCATCAGCCAAAGAAGAATTGCTACAAGACCAATGCAATCAACACAAACGTCACATTTTATGTGTACAGGAGACCCATAGAAGTACTGAAATGCGCCGACCTAAAATAAATGGAATGATCCGCGCGGTTGGAGAGCTCACCATAAATATGGAAGTGCCATCTTTGTCCGACCAGATGTTCAGATCCTGTCCACGGCCTTCACAGAAGAGAACGACATCGAAGTCCTTACCATTGAGCTTAAAAATTGCACAATCTCATCTTTATATAAACCACCCATCAGTAAATTCACGTTCAAACCACCGTTTAATTCCCAAAATCAACACCTGCAGATTGTTATTAGAGATTTTAATTCTCATTGTACTGCTTGGGGCTACAACTTCGATGACGAGAATGGCATTGCAGTAGAAGAATGGGCAGATGTAAATCAATTTACTATCATACATGATCCCAAACTGCCAGCATCTTTCAACAGTGGGAGATGAAGACGGGGCTACAACCCTGATCTAATTAATATTCAGCAGTAATCACATCAGCCAGCAATGTGTGAAGTCTGTCTGTAGCCCAATACCAAACACGCAGCACAGGCCAATAATGTGTGAAGTGTTTGTGACAGTGAGACCCCAGAGAGTTCCTTTCCGCAGGAGGTATAACTTCAAGAGAGCTGACTGGTCCATGTTCACAGAAATATTGGATGCTGCTGTGTCTACTATTGAACCAACACCAGAATCATATGACACATTCACTGCAGCTGTGAAAAAATGCTCCAGAAGATCCATTCCCCGTGATTGCCGATCATCATTTATTCCGGGTTTCACCTCAGATCTAGCGGCCCAGTTCATGGTTTATAAGTCACTTTTCGAAGATGATCCATTTGGTGAAAAGACAGTAGAAGCTGGTAATCAACTTATCTCATCTCTAAGTGCAGCAAAAAGAGACCGCTGGATCAAAACATTAGAAGAACTGGACCTGAAAAGAGATAGTCACAAGGCATGGAGACTTCTAAAACGCCTCAACAATGATGCATCGAAGATCACTGGACATTCCAATATAAACGCAAACCAAATTGCCCATCAGCTACTCATGAACGGGAAGGAAACTCATAAAAGTGGGCCATCTAAAAAACGAAGAAATACGCACAGAAACAGTCAGGAAGAGATGAACAACCTCACTGAGCCCTTTAGTATGTCAGAGTTGGAAAACAGTGCATGAGTGCAAAACAGTAAAGTCGGCAGGTCTCGATGACATACGATCAGAACAAATTAAGAACTTCGGATATAAACCCAAAGAATGGGTTCTACAGCTTTTTAACAAATGTATGAGCTCATATCAAATTCCGAAGGTGTGGCGGAGGACGAGAGTCATTGCGCTGCTGAAACCTGGAAAAGAAGGAAACAATCCTAAAGGTTTTAGACCTATAGCGCTCTTGTGTCATCTCTACAAAATATTTGAACGATTAATTCTGAATCGTATCCAGCCTGTGGTTGATCCAAAACTTATTCCACAACAAACTGGCTTTCGTCCTGGCAAAAGTTGTACTGGGCAACTGCTGAACCTAACAGAGTTTATAGAGGATGGATTTCAGACAGGCGTGGTCTTTGTGGACTTTTCAGCAGCATACGATACTATTAACCACAAACTATTACTTGACAAGGTCTACAATCTGACAAAGGCCACCGGATTAACCAAGCTCATTGCTATTCTTCAGAATCGTAGGTTTCTCGTTGACTTTCAAGGACAGCTCAGTCAATGGAGGATACAAAAGAATGGTCTACCTCAAGGTAGTGTACTTGCCCCAATCCTTTTCAACATTTATACAAACGATCAGCCATTACATCCAGCTACCAGGAGCTTCGTGTACGCTGATGACGTAGCTCTAGCCTCACAGAGCACAAAGCTTGAAGTTGTAGAAAGAAATTTGTCTGCTGCTCTTGAAGGCCTATCAAGCTATTATAGGGAAAACCACTTAAGACCTTACCCTTCAAAAACCGAAGTATGTGCCTTTCATCTAAAAAATAGGAAAGCTCAGCGTAAGTTAAAAGTAATATGGTCAGGTATCGAACTGCAGTCATGTAACACCCCAAAATATCTGGGAGTGACGCTGGACAGAACCCTCACCTATAAGAACCACTGCATGAATTGCAAAATGAAGATCTCTACAAGAAACAACTTACTGCGCAAACTAGTTGGATCACAGTGGGACAGTCAACCACAAACTTTACGTACATCGGCAATGGCCCTTTGTTACTCTGTTGCAGAATATGCATGCCCAGTTTGGTACTCGTAATCTCATACCATACAGGTAGATGTAGCCCTCAATAATACCTGTAGGCTAGTGACAGGTTGCTTAAAGCCTACCCCAGTTGATGGGCTTTACCAGCTTTCGGGCATTGCACCACCCAGTATCCGCAGAGAAGTGGCTGCGAACAAGGAGAGGACCCAAGTAGAACGGGAAAGCGCTCATCCACTGCATGGCCATACACCACCAGCCCAGAGACTCAAATCCAGGAAAAGCTTTCTGAGAACATCACGGGAACTAATTGGGTCACCTGAAAATGCAACAGTTATGGAAAATGAAGGTTCTAACATCTTGGGACCACTGACAGTTGCAGAGCGCTTGCCACCTGGTCATGCAGAGGACTGGAACGTCTGGCGGTCCTTAAATCGATTGCAAACAGGAGTGGGCAGGTCCAAGGAAAACCTAGTCAGATACTGATGTTACAAATATTAAGTGCGAATGTGGTGAAGACCAAACTATGAATCATATGCTCAAGTGCCCTATGTGCCCATCATCCTGCAACAATGAAGACTTGTTTCAAGCAACACACAATTCAACTGAGGTTGCGAAGTACTGGGCTAACTGTGTTTAAGGATGTTGATTTGCACAATGTATTTAACTGTGTATTTTGATGTTTGTGATACGAATAATAATTACACAACTGTACCTGAATAATATAAGGAATAATACAGCCATTGAAAATTCTCTGAAAAAACTCTTGAAACAAGGTACAGCCTTAGAATGGACTATTTAACAACTGAAATTCTGAACTTTTGTAAGAGAAGACCTAATACTTTACTACGATAGTTTTACTTTAACCTTCAAAGCTTACAGAATTTACAGTGCAAAAATGACGATAAATAAACAAAGCATATCCTCAAATACGATATTATAAGATATTAATAAATAGGCGATGTAATTTATTCTGTGCTTACATTCGACATTAACAGGCGATGCTAAGAAACGAGGGAAAATATGGAGCAATATTTACATTTACTACCATTAAAGATAAGAGAGGACAGAGATAAATACAGCTACATTTACTTGTGTTTCAAACGGTCACTAAAGCGAACACACTAAATTTATAGCAAATATCTCATATATTCTAACCGTAATACCGCTGCACAAACATTTCGTAACGTGAAACACAAGAAACTCTTCATTCTCCCCAGTCAGAACAAACACTTCCCCGCCGTTTGAGCAGCAGCTAAACGTAGTGTTAAAGTGGCGAGCGTGATTTCCTTACTGAGTGGCTCATAATTAAATCCCCTGTCGCTCACCGAAAGCTCTCCTGGACAGCGATTTGCTCATAACGTTCCCGAGCGACCGTGTCCACCCCGGGGAGGAAGACCCGTGATGGCTAATATTATCCATCACGGCACTATAGATAATTGAATTTTGGCGATGAATATTGAACAGGCCCAAGTTGTTGTACTGTTGACACGCTGCCAGTGGGATACACAGCACACTGGACTACCTGCTGTCGAACAGTGTAGCCACACAACCAGCGCATACTACTTTGAACAGGTGTTTTCTGTTAATGTGTGTAATTTGTTTCAACACGAAGTGAGTGAGGATAATTTTTAAAATGAAACTTCTTTGGGTGGAGTAGGGAGAAATTTTTATCTCATGCACTCTGTTCATGCAAACTTAAATGTTAAAGCTTAAATTAGTTTTAATACTCACTGAAAATCACGTCCGGAGACGCCTTTATTACACAGTGAGATATTCACCAGTATTTTTTGTTGCTTTTTTGTTTATTAGTTGATTTTTATTTATTTATTTATATTCGTCAGATGTAGGTAGCTTCACTACCTACCTACCGCTGTTACAATAATAAAAAAAAATATTTAATCACGTTTATATCGCGATATATTGATGAGCTTGCGATATTAGTTTTATATATTCGTCTGATGTAGATAGTTTCATTACATTTTCTGATAGCTATTATAGTAAGAAAATAAATACTGAATCAGGTTTATAACGTGAAATAGTGAATGTGTAAATGAGCGTTTGATAAAAACTTCCCTTTTCATTCGGAAATTTTGACATTCGTATTTATATCACAGGGAATATGTTATTTAAACATTTAAAAATTATTTTAGCCGAAGATCTACTTTCAACCATCTTTTTTGACGAGCTTAGAAGTTAGTTTTAAACGAAATCTTTGCACACTGATACAGGCACCAGTTTTCTTAGCTGTTTTATTTTATTTTATATATATATATATATTTAAGCCAGAAACTTGCGTTCAACCCGTAATTTTTGACGGGATTAGAAGTTAGCAACAAACGAACATTTATTCTAACAGTCATCAGATAATTTTGTGCAAGAGGTTTTCCGATATAAAAGCTCTAAACACAAAATACAAAAACGGCTAGATGCAATACTACGTCATCTAGCGAAGTGTGCTTTAAATTTTTAATAATTTTCATTTTTTATAATAATAGCTTGTACATAGTTCCTTACTATTTACTGTATAAACATAAAATAGTATCATCGTTCGACCACTTGAGAGCGAAAGGAAAATAAAAAAACCTAAAAAAATATACAGGAAAACTACACCTAAAAATTCATAGAAGTTTCACTTGTTGCGCGTGTACGCATTGATACAGGCACCAGTTTTTATTTTTTACATCTTACACTTTGTAAAGAGACTACTAAATTAACTCCCAAAACGTAGGTTCCAAGATAAAAAAAAAAATAATAATAATTTCTGGATTTACCTGTCTTAGCATTTGTTAGTAACATATCTTTGAAACCATAACTACCAATAATTACTTGGAACATACCTTTAGCAGTTCGCGGATGTGGTAATAATGTGTTAATATCTTTGATTCAAACCTCTTTTTTTCTCATTGGAGTGGGAGAAAGTGGCATTTAAAGGTCTGTGGCAGCTCAGTCCACTTTAACTGACCTTTACCTCTGACGAAGGTTTCTTTGTGCGTTTAAAGAACGCTTTGAACGCACTGTGGTTCGGAATTCGCTTTAAATCCTTAGATCAGCAATGGCAGAGACCGAATTCTTAGCAACTTGAAACTCTATCTCCCATATGTTTCATGACGTAATTAATTTTATTGATGTTTCCGTTCCTTTCGACAACGTGACGAGGACAATGAATGATGTATGAAGCAGTTTGCCTGTAAACTGTTGAAGATTCTAACAAATTTGTTTCACTCAACACTGTTTGTGAAGCGAGTAGCTATGTGCTGAAATCAGTGACCTTCCTATGTTACTGCAGAAAATAGTTTGAAATACCAACTTTCTAAATAATGGCGGAGCATTAACACCCTCGTCTGAAGTACGGTTTGCATTTCGTTTTAATTTGTCTCAGTCTGCTATGGAGAAAATGGCAGCCTGTTTAAGATAAATAAATTATGTATTCATTTGCAGTTTACAAAATTTTGATGATTTTATTATTTTTATAGTTGGCTATCAGTGACTTTAAAGTAAAACGATAACTGGATTTAAAATCATACGTGTTTCATGACATTCTATACCTAGCGGCTTGATCGTAGACCCTAATGTTAGACTTGTCTCTATTTTTCAGTGTCTGAGTTATATCATAATTCCGCAACTGAATATTTACTGATAATTCGCCCATCTCTTCATGTTCACAATACCAGTGTTAAGACATGTTACAATTTTCAATGCAGTTTTAAAACGTTTCTGGTAGTCAGTTTGTATACGTTTTCTCATTTGACTAAATATGTATAATTTTTCAATATACAGCAGCGCTAATTATGACGCAAGTATACAAAATTTCATTTCCATTTTAAAAAGTTTAGAAATACCGAAAACGCATACCATTTAACAATATTGTTTTTTGTGGCTTTACGCCTCGTCGACGTGTAGGATATTACAGGCAGTTAAGGACTGAGGCAAGGAATGAGACGGAATTCGGTCATGGCCTTTTGAAGAAGTCATCCTAGCATTCGTCTGGGATGATCTGTGGAAACTATGGAAAACAGAAATCTGGATGGCCGCTCACCCATCATGCTTGATAAATGATCCTTACTGTACCTGAATATAGCACAGGAAACATAGCAGTGATGTATGTCAGAACGAAGTCTGCTACACTGTAACGTTTGGTAATGATACTAGAGTTTATTATCGTTCCTTAACGTTATGTGTGTTTATGTTAAGTGACAGAACTATTAATAGTACTACATCACTAAAATTTTGTCAGATTTTTTGTGGTTTTGTTTTAAGAACTATACTTCGTCTTGCATGAAATTTCATCTCAGCTTTAATTTAATTTTCAATGAACTAGTACATTTAGCATACGAAACTCATCAAATTAAATGTATTAACACTACATTGTCAGGTCCTAGCTTTAATTAAATATATAATAACAAAATTCAAACAATTACTAAACTACGCGTCATAATATTTTTCGGATATAGTTAACGTATATAAAAATATAATCATATATAGAAAACCTTTCAGAATGATATACTATAAATAAGAAACACAGAGTGAATGTTGAATGTTAAGCTCTCTAAACGAGTAAAATGCTCTTGGCGACCAGTGAATTGAAGGTACTTTAAAATCATTTGAAAACTATGTGATTGTTGATTTAATGTTATTCAGTGCCGGAGTTATAAGCTGATGACTCTTACAGTCTTCATTAATAGAGCGGTGCACCACATCTGCCATGCTTCGACTGTATTCTATTTAACTATACTCGGGAATAGTTGGAACAACACATAGATGGATTATTTGCATCACAGATGGATTGCCATATATCTGGAACTTGGTCTTTCCACTTTTTAGCCAAGCTATTTTGCTATCATACCTATCACAGAGAGATCTTTTGCAGAGACATTGTCATTCATAAATCGATCAAACTTAGATTCAGCATGAACTTCCTTTCACCGCGATGTCTATTCATTATAGCATCTCTACTTTCTATCACAGATTAGGCAACATAAAACACTTTGCGCGAATTATACGAACTATAATTACTACTGCTGAACAGGTTCTTTGGACGTGCATGTTAATTCGATTTCACCAGAATTTTTGACGCAAGCGTCGTATGCAGGAATATATCTCTACATTTCTTTAACACTCGTGTTTCTCACATCATAAAATAAATCCTTTCTCGTATATTAAAACTGCAATCACCAAACCAAAAGACCGTGCTTGGTGTGTGAACAGTAACGCCCTGGCTTCACACTCGGGAGGACGCGGATTCGAATCCCGGTGCTGCCATCCAGATTTGGGTTTTCCATGGTTTTCTCAAATCACACTAGGTGAATGCCGGGATGATCCCTTCAGAAAGCACATGGCCAAATTCCTTGCTGCACCTAGCAACCAGTCCTTTCCAGCCTCTTATAACCCGACGAGGCGTAAAGCTATGAGCAAAACAAAAATCTTACATAAAACTTTAGTCAAACGCTACAGACGTAATTCAACTTAGCATGAGTCGTTCAGTGAGCTTGGTTCATGGACCACTGCTGCTACAAATGCTTTGCTTACCGAATACACGATCGTATATTTGTGTAACACATTAATTTCACTAATGGCATCACTTTCAAATTCTGTCACTATTTCTATTTTCGTATTGCACAGAATACAATTTTCGAACATCTTTTTCTATAAAAACCACCTTGTAGCCATTCAGCCAACTCTGCGTTTTGTGACTAGTAATGACAAGTGGAAATACTACACAGAACGAACACAAAACTGAATTAAAATCATCCATGCCGTACGCCGGATTGCAACCGGCCAAATCTGCTTCGATTGTCTTTGTAACATAAAATGCAACTGCAGCGTGAATTCTTACGATCTTAGAAGGTAGAAATTGCTGAACGAGAAATTTCGTGACGGTCTTGACATTATTTTCAAATTTCGTTGTGCAACAGCGTGTTCCAACAAACATATTTTATTTGTCCCAAATAACTATGTGGCGCGACGGCTACGTCCCCGATGAATATTTTATAATTTCCAACACTTTCCAATTTTTAGAACGATTGTGTGATTGTATGATCTCCAATAAAAACCTTGTGACCAGGAAAATGAGGTTTTTCTTTCTTTTCCAGCGACTTAATTTTTAAATGTAGGAAATTCTTTTTGTATACTTATAAAAATATAGACTTCTATCTAATTTCAAGATACCCTTGTTGTAGGACATGAAGCCGAAAAACACACCCAAAAATAAAATACGAATTCATTTAAGCACTTTTAATAACTTTCATATACATATATTAGCTTCAGTTTCGTAAATGTGTCTTGTATGGGAACACTGTATCCAGATAGGGCGTGAATGTTTCATTCTGACAGAGGCATAAATCTGCAATACGCCATTAACGTTCCCCTCCAATGCGGGAATTTATGCTACGGTGGGCTATTACATTAAGTGTGAATTATTAATAGGTGATTTAAACGAATTATCTGGCAACATTCGACGCGACAATTTCTTGTTAGAATGCCAGCTTTAATATTAGGCGCCTTTATTGAAAAATGAAATCAGTATGACTTATTGACAAAATAACGATTCCTCATCCTCAAAATTCAATTATTTGCGTTGATAACCTGTCATCTGATGGTTTGGCCTGAGTAATTAATAGTTGGCCAATCCCAAATCATATCTCATAACTTCTAAATGGAATGTTGGGATGAAATACAACACAGGTGAACTGCTTCTCAACAAGCCTCCCGTCTGTAAATATTCAAGCTGTCTTGGTAAAACATCAGCCCCATTCTTAGAGGAAGTTTCAGCTGTAGGAATGTTATCATTTCATATTTCCTAGGAATTCAGCTTGAAAATAAACGAAGCGAAATCATTTTATACGTATGGAACACATACTTCCTTTCCTATAAACATCTGTTCACTATAAACGAAAAATGTGGATAAAGGTCATAGTCCTCATTTACGGATTGCATCGAATAGGTAACTATGAAATCAAAGCTATTTACCAGCTGCGTCTATATATATAAAAGTTGTTTTGAATATTATTACGAAGCAATTAACAGCACCGCTTGATACTTCTATTCTTTTTATAGACGGCGCGGAGGTTACATACGTCAATAATTAAACTATTTTTTTGTTGAAAAAACTTCTTTCATTTTTTTTTTCAATATATTCTACCAACCTCTAGAACTAATATAAATAGGAAGTATTACGTTTTCAGAAGAAGCACTTTCTAATCTGTTTACGTCTCCACACGCTAGCTATTGCAACTATTACGTTTTCGGCTGTAATTCAAAGTTGCTCTTCCACAATACGACAAGTTCTGCCTCCACACATCTCACTGTAGATTTGTCCTGTTACTGTTGCCTGCCTTCAAGGCGTCAAATCTGCACGATCCCTGATACAGTAACAACTCTCTGCACAGTGTATTTCCATTTCTCAAGTAACAATAGTCTTTTTTTACAGCATTTGTTGATTCACTTTCACATAATCCAGCAGTGGGCCCGAACTAACTCTCACACGATCGTTATTCCTGTCTCAGAAGAGAACTCTTATATTATTATACAGATCTGATACTAACAGTCTACCTCTGCCCAACGCCACAGTCCATATGTTACGGACAGAACAAATCTTCAAAACAATACATATACGTAGGCCTATACCAAACGCGGATTTCCTCACAAGCTGCATGAAATAAATTACCAATCTGTTTATCTGAGAGGTAGATCTTACTATCTGCGTTTTAATTTGAGCTATTTTATGCTGGAGTTATTCTTTAATAGCACCGAGAACGAGTCGTCTTGTGACTGTGCCTAGCGCTCGAGACAAGGTTCCCGATAGTGAAAATATTTTCCCATCTCCCTGTTTTTGATCATCAGGGTATGGTAAATGATGTAGCAAAATTCTTCATCCATAGATTGTCTACCACGGGACTGGCTTAAATCCCAAACCTCATCCGCAGTGGCTATCAATCAAATGTGTACGAGAGTGTTTATGGTGATGCTGACATCGTATGGGCTCATTAAACCAGGCAGTTGTCTTCGTGTCTTCCAAAAAAACAGCCTTTGCCGGCCTCGGTAGCGTAGGGGCTAAAGTGCTAGCTCCGCGTGCCGAGGGCCGCCGGTTCGAATCCGGCCGCGGGCATGGATGTTAAGTGTTGTGTGTCTGTGTGAATGTCCTGTCCGTCCTGTGGCGTCCATACATTGGCAAAATACAATATATATACTGGATGACGACTTATACATTGAAAGCCATAATAATTACATAGAGTTGGCTGTATGGCCTCCTTTGCCAAATGCCATTTTAAAAATAAAAATAATAATAATAAAGAAAAACCAGCCGTAAAGAATGTAGTTAACGACACTTAAAACAAATCATCTATGCATATACCAAGACATTAGACACGCGGAGGAAAGAAACTGCGCCTCCAATGTTTATATCTTTGGGCTAATACTACCCCTAGGAAGATATGTGATCTGTCCTTAGGACAAGACACCATAAACGAATGATAGTGTTCTCTAAATTCGAAAATATCTGTTACCAAATTCCTTATTGGTGATACACATTTCGGTTTTCTCTAGTTTCCCAAATCTCTAGGTGTGACTACCGGAACGATTCCCTGATACAAACCGTCAGCTTACCTTTCTTTTTTCTTTTTTTAAAATAAAAAAAATATTAGAATTTTAACGTTTTAACATTTTGGTGCTGTGCTTTGTGACCACCAGCCGAAAACGATTCTGTCTATTAATTACTACATTTTGTTTGGTTTATTTTTCTTTATTCAGTATATAACTAAATATCACCTAATTGTGACTCATATCACAGGACGCAAGAACATTAACTTTTTAAGGGACTGGGGTCAAGGAATCAGAAGGAATTCGGCCATGGCCTGTTGAAAGAAGCATCCCGTTATTCTCCTGGAGTGATTGGAGGAAACCATTGGAATTCAAAATCTGGAAGCCCGGACGGGGATTCGAACCCGCTTCCTCCCGAATGCGAGACCAGAGCGTTACCACTCACCCACCACACTCGGTGCGTGAAAGCTAATTGATATCTCGAAACCTTAAGTGTGCCAGTTACCATTTGCATTATTGTCTATGAGAAAAGTAATAAAGTTGCTTTGTTTCAAATGAGCTGGAACGTGCAGCAAATTTAGTATTTACCTGCCTATGCGTGCTTGACATTAAGTGCGCATCGATGTAGATTTCATCTGGGTCGTAACTCCGTTTCATCTAGTCACAGTACAGAGCACGGTGTTTATTTTTTTTTCTTATAGCTTTGCGCCTCGTCGAAGGCTAAGATCATTAGAGGCGGGATGGGAGTGGGTACAAGGAACGGGAAGGAATTCGGCCATGGCCTTTTTGAATCAAGCATCCCGGCATTCACCTGGAGTGATTTGGGGAATCCATGGAAAACCAAACTCCGGATGCCCGGACTGGGATTCGATCCCGCGTCCTCCCGAATGCGAGGCCAGAACGTTAACCGCTCATCCAACACGCTCGGTCGGCGGTGTTTAAGATTTCTTCTTAAGATAGTTTTTTTTTGTCAATTGAGGAGAATAGGTGATTTAGTAGCTAAACGTAGATTGGGTGTAAAGGCGAAGGAGAATTGTCGAAATCTGATCGAACGCCTTAAAGGGGCGCCACGCTGGTTAAAGCGATAAAGGACGGTCCCGTTACAAATTTCGATCTAGCCATGTCGGCCGTCTTGATGACTGCCTTTAGGCCATTTCTGGGATGTTAGGATGGTTCCCTCTTCCCATCTTAAACCCTGTTAGTCCCACAACAAGAATAATGTGAAATGCATTAGAACAAAAGTTATCTCGCATGCTGATAGATGCCATCTCACAATCGTCGACCCGTTGCCAAGTATGTATATGATTCCTCACAAAACGTTGTCAAAAAAATAAATTTTTACAATTGTACTGTTTTAATTACAATAATTAATTGCAAACAACTGTTAATAATTACATTTCTAGAGGTCTATACTGAAAAACTTTGGCACAACTTCGTTGAACGTTAATTACTCACACGTAAAACGTGTACCCAGCAATGTAAAAGAATTTAAAGTTAAAATTTGTAGAGGGCAAATGTAGGTGGGTGCAGGATAGGGGGAAGTTTGGTGTGTAGGGAAATGCCACCGGAGCCTGTGCTCCATTGCAATTAAATTAAATTTTAAAAAAGAAAATTGGTCACGCAATACCCGAATTTTCAGCCACCTTGCTGTTTTCTTTCCACCTGCGCAAAAATGACATCGCACATTATAATGCCAATATGTGACGTTATAATCCGTCGAACATTAACTAAGAATCCCTGCTTAAACGGGATAGAATATAGTCTTAATAATTTTCTATATTTTTTCTTGAATTTTGAAAGGACAGGTTCACTTTTATTTAAACAATTTAGTTTTGAAATATTAACATTTCATTTTCTTTAATATTTTAAGGCAGATTATTTAATTTAAATCAATGTTGCATCAATGAAAGTTACAAGATCATGTTCAGATTCGAAGTGTATAAGAAAGTAGGTCATTCTTTATCTCCTTTATTTAACAGTTATCTTCGTTTTTGGAACTTGATGGAGGTATCATTTAGTACTTGTGTAGATACGAATGAATACCTTGAGTTCCGACAAAACTAATATTATTACGTGAGTATTCTAAGTTTATAATTGCAATTAATTACACAGTCTCTAATTATTTTGCCTGTTCTCGCTGGGTTTGTAGGCCATTCCCCATTTGTTCCAGGGACCGTTTCTTCCTCACAGTGCGAAGTGCACTCCACAGAGCGAACATCCGCAGCACGCGGAAGAGTTACTGCGTCCGCCCCTACTTCCCGGTAGCACTGGAAGGTAAATCTGCACGACACGCTCCAATCTTCCGTGCTTCCATGCTCGCCGGAGACGTGGCGTATATCACCGCTGGGACGCAGGCGTGAATTTGCCTAGAACCGTCTTTAATTATTAGTTATAGTAGTCTGTTGCCTACTCCACAAGCACGCTAACCAAAAATGAATCTGACATGCTTTGAAATACCTACGAAGCTACACGAATGGCACAGGACAAATTACAATTCATTTAACAAGAAATTAAATCCGAATAAAGCGAATTAACATGACATAATACGTGACATGGTTTAATTTTACATGATCCCGATTAACATCGTTTAAGAAGTTACATATTCGAGCATTTACATTATTTCTGACGTATATTGTTCTGTATTCAGCTATCTAATTTGTTTTAACGGATTCGTTCGGCACAGTTACTTCGTGGTGAATTATGGTCAGTTGCGACAGTTTAGACGGAAGGAATTTTCAAGCTACCCAGAGCGATGACCTTTATTGTAGCTCGAGGCTGTCAGCGATTTGCAGTCACTGCTTAGCAACCGGGCCATATGACAACATCGGGTCGGCTTGTGATAGTGCTATCATCCCCGCTCCTGGAGACATAGTGGTGAACAAAACTGTCGGTATCGACCAAGGTTAGTCCTAGAATTATATATAACAGAGTAGCATGGAGATGGACGTCGGTTCCAGTGATCTTCGTCGAAGCAGCCTGGAGGCGTTTGACTTCGACAACGGCCGTGAGCAGCAGAACCATCGTGTACATTAGACTATGTCGTGAGCAGCCTCCAACGGACAGCGCGGAGCTGAGCAGCAGTAAAATAACAGTTGGGAAAAAAACCTGTCTAAATGCAGAAGGCTCACTGGGATGGTTCAACCATTATTAGGATGTTACGACTGTATGGTCGTTTCCTGAGTGTTAGTAGCAAGCCCAAGGCTTACCTGGTTAAATGAGAAAATAGCCGTATTAATGGAAGAAGTGTCATGAAACACTCGTACGCGTTAACATTTTTAAGCTATATCGGTAGCTCAAAGCTTTGTTTCTCTTGCTGTAATTTTGAGTCTGATCTACGCAAATCTCTATCTGTCTGTTACATTTTGACGACCAAACGGCTATACCGATATTGATGAAAATTGACAAGAAAATACTTTGTGCCTATTAGAAGGACACAGGGTAATTTTTTCGGAACGAATACCATTTTTAGTCACGAAATGGTAACTAACTGCATGGCCCGCTCAGGCTGTGTTTCTCTCATATTCAGTTAGTGTATAACCTGTTAAAATTTTTGTTTATAGACAAAACTTATTATTAAGTACAGATGTTGGTTTGCGGTTCACCATACTATTATTTTGTGTCAACCTAAAAGTTTCTGCCATCATTATATTGTTTCTACTTTTTTGACATGCTCGCAGGCATAGCTCTACCAGAACAGAAGCAACTAAAATTATTAGAATCTAATCCTTATGCTGAAGAAAGACGAGAATACCGAGCTCAAATTGAACATGTCATCAGTTTAACTCCCCTCCTTCGCCACTTTTGGTTTTTTTTCCTTTTATCTAAACATGTGGAAAATCCATGAAACTAGTTCGATGGTAGTGTGGTATTGTGATGGTTTCCTCGTCATATCATCCCGACTCCATGTTTTTTGGTACCTCTTACGTAGATAAAAGCTCTCTATAGGGTGATTCAAAATAACGTGGAAAAAATGACATGGTGAATCAGTCATACGATAATAATCAAAAATCGCATAGGAACAGAGGGTCGCAACTGCGATCCGGGGCCGCTACAGGGCGTCTAAAATAATACTGACACAAAGAGAAGAAACAAAACCATTACACATCATTTTACTGATAATTACTCACTCACATGCGACTAATGCAAGCCAAATGTTGAGGCTACAGCAGATGCTCAAAGTTTTTTGCCAGATGCATCGAGACAAGCCCTGCATCTCCGTTGCATGGAACGGCAATTCTTTTCAAAGATACCAGGTGTATCTCGAAAACATCCGGCTGCCGCAACGATTCTTCCTACCAAGTCCTTTTAAAAATCCCCACAAGAAAAAATCCAAGGGACACGGGTCTGGTGTTTGTATCGCAACGCCCTCTCGTGTCTCTAGCGCCCTCTACAGATCTGTGTGACAGATCTGCCATGTCATTTGGTCCACGTTTTTTTGAATCACCCTGTATATGCAATTCTAGCAATGAAATTGTAAGTCCACGCGTACTAAGTCGCAGACAACAGCTGGCACAGTTGTAAATGCAAATACAGTATGTGATCAAGTTGAGAATCTCAGATGAAAATAGTTGACATAAAATTTCCTTAAAAACAGTGTCATTCTAATAAACATCTCAAAACAGTAACGTTTCTTTTCCAACAAAACAAAATGTAAAACCGATACATCTATTAGACCTTTATTGATGTCAGTTAACGGTATGTCACAACAAGATGATTTTCTGGGTAGAAGAATTTTTAAAAGGTAGAAAACGGAAAGTTAGGGTAGGAAACGCGGTATCAAAGGAAGTGGAAGTAAAAATGAGAGTGCCGCAGGGTAGCATATTGGGACCATTGCTATTCATTATTCTAATGAATAATTGTGTTGATTGTTTATTATCTGAAATTAGATTGTTTGCAGATGACATAATGCTGTATAAAAGGATCAAAATGATGGAGGACTGTAAACAGTTGCAGGGTGATATGGATAGGATATCTAGTTGGGTTGGTATACGTGGGATGAAGATAAATGCAAAGAAGAGTCAGCTAATTAGATACACAAATAAAAAGCAAAAGGTTAATTATGAATATAAAGTGGGGAAAGAATTGCTTGCTGAAGACTTGAAATGTAAATATCTTGGCATTACATTTGATAACAAGCTTAACTGGGCAGGACACATTGGACAGGTTTCAAAATCCTGCACTTGTTGGAGAGAGTGATGAGGGGATGTACGAGAGAAGTAAAGGAATTGGATTACAAAACTTTGGTCAGACCATTGCTCGAATATGGTAGTGTAGTATGGGACCCACATTTTGAGTATCAAATACAGGAGTTGGAGAAGGTGCAAAGAAGGGCTGCTAGATTTGTTTCTGGAAATTATCGCAGAATGCAATCAGTGACGGATATGATAAAGGAGCTGGAATGGGATTCATTGCAAGACAGGAGGAGGATGAGGAGGGACATGGGAGTGTACAGGGCGTATACTGGCGATGAGGCATGGAAAGATATTGCAGTAGGTATGAAAAGTAGTTCATGGAAGGGAAAAGATGACCATGACCACAAGCTGGCACAGGCACAAGGGTGTGGGAAGATTTTCTTTTTTAGGTAAGGGTGTCAGGGATTGGAATGAGTTACCAAGGGGAATGATGAATAACTTACCGAAAACGTTGAAAGAATTTAAAGTTAAAATTTGTAGAGGACAAAAGTAGGTGGGTGAAGGATAGGGGGAAGTTGGGTGTGTAGGGAAATTGCCACCGGAGCGTGTGCTCCATTGCAATTAAATTAAATTTAAAAAAAAGCTTGAACAAATAATTCAGGAATGAACGAAAAAGGTGGCTTCAGGGAATGTTAAACTCGAAACTCGCTCCAAATTTTACGACAACTGGCAGCCTTACTCTGTATTATTTCTGTGCTGAGTTACTGGTGCGTGAAAGAAGGCTCTCTAGCAATAATGCAGAAAGTGTGAAGGATTAATTGATATCTGCGCGTCAGACTACTGAAGGCGGCAGCTCTGCAGAAAGATTAATGGTGCATAATTTGTACTCTCTCACAAGGCCCTCTCGCAAGCTCAATAAATGTCAGTCGCTAGCATTACGCCATGCCGCCACCGCAACGCTCAACATCCACTGTTATTAATGCCGTTTGCTAAGGCACTGATGAAGAACTTAAGTATAGCGTTGCCTTAAGTTGCCTCCCTTCATAACACGTCTCTGCCACGCGTTTGAATTGTACGGTAAAGCATGAAAATTCTAGACAAATCTAGCAATTATCTTAGCCGTATAGTACTCAAACGTCCGATTGCTTAACTGTCCATTCTTCAGTAACTTTCCATTCACACGATAGAACTTTGTTTAAGGTATCAGTTTGGTTGGCAACTTCATAAGCATAACTGGTGACTACTATTAATATCATGACTTTTTTGGGAGTTTGTTGGGTTTTTTTAATCCTCCGATTTAGCCAGCCTGAACCACGTGGACACAGGTTACCAGTGTGAATCATGAGAATGGTGGGAATGGAATGTTAAGCCTGGCGTACCTAATCTATTGGAGGAAAGTCTTGTGTTGCCATCTGCTTTGTGAAACGTGTAACTTTGTGTGTTTTGTATAAGCGTATTATATTTGTGAAATGTGTAGTTTATGAGGCGAAGATCAGATACCATCGCAGCATTTTTCCAGATGATAGCGGTAAACCGCATAAAAACCACTACCAGGACGGCCGGTACTCGAGACCAGGGCTCGTGCCCGGCCCCGTTGTACCTCTCCCATTCAGTGTGCGTCACCTCAGCACACTGAGTCACACTGATGGTTCTTATTACTGTGGAGTTATAATGTAAACAAATTGTCAAGTCATCGGTTGAATAGAAGATTGTAAAATACTTTCGTCTCACATCATTGCAGCATTCAGAACACATTACTGTAGCATAAAAAAAGCCAAACCAATAAAAAATGCAGATATATAAACGAGTTTAAAAAATACCTTGGAATCGTAGATTCATTTTCCTCTTGTGGTATTCACACTTTTCATGCACATTTTATAACCGAATTTTTAGGAGATCACTAATTTTTCAGCGACGGTTACAACATACGACTGAAAATAAACAGACCAAAATCTAATCATAACAACAGAAAATTTGAAATTTAAAATTCACAGTTTACAGAATTGAACTGCTTTTTCTATTTTACCGTATGATAAAAGACAGCACAGAAACAATGTTCTGAAACCAGAGGTAAAATTTTATTACCAATAGTCTTATACTAGCATAAATATAATACAATAGTAATATTTTTGTGTGAGGAAACTGCTCAGTTTTATGTATCTTTTTGCGAATTCAGAATATATTAGGATTACAGATTTTGCAATAACAGGAATTTTTCCTAAAAGGCAACTTAAATCATAGAGCAGTGAGTAAAATTTGTTGAAATCAATTGGTTCTCTTATTACAATATTCGAAAACTTCTGGTTTAAATTGCCAAATAATATCTCTTAACGAAAAAAAGTAGAATTATCTAATTACAAAAAAAAAAAAAAAAAAATCTCAAATGTTTTCAACACTACTTCGACGAATGTTCCTTCAGTGATGTTCGTGGAGGACTAAGCTTAATGCACTGCACAATTTTATAATTTCGCTTCTCCTGTCATCATCAAATAAATAACTCGCCGAATCTTCCAACTGTTTTTCTGTTCACATCGTCGACGGAACTAAAAACTTAATGTTTAGTATTGGATGAAAATTTTCTAATTAATCCGCCTTCCTATTGTGACTCAACTGATCAGATTATATCCGCATACTGATTACATATTTAATTACCCCCCCCCTCTTTGTTTGTAATTCAGCTAAAATGTCATAAATATTGTAACAGTTCTTGGACTACCTGATTTTATGTAGCTGTTTATGGATACTTAGTTATTTAATTGATAATTTTACCTTGATTATGAATGAAAGAGGTGTAAAACGAGTTTTCCTCGTATAAAGCTAAATGTGTCATAAACTGACCATTTATTGTAACATCATCATGAAAAAGCAGACGAAATTTGTATTTACATTTAAAATACAATAAACAGTTCAAAAATTCTGAACAAAACGTCGTGACCTACAATGAAATTTAATTTGCTGTAATAACATCGAAAATATTATATTTGAATTTAACATGACTTTGTAAACATTTATACGGTAGAATTGATGTCCACTTTATATATATATATATATATAAAACGAACAGCAAAATATGAAATATCCACAAAGGAACGAAATATTATTTGGTCCCTAATGACCACCATCTACTTAAGGCCTTCAATTCAACATGAAGTATAATCAATAACAGTTCGATCTCAAGCATAACATAGGCATACGACAAATTTTTCTCAGTTTATTTGCATGGTCTTTGAAACTATCAGGTGGAGTGCTCCATTTAGGGCGTCAGTTGGATCATTTCTTCTAGGGAAATGGTCGTGTGCAAACACTTGTCGTTAAAGTTCGATGAAGGCTATTACCGTTAAAAATGGTATGCGGGTTTCACGAAGTCGCTGCCTTAACAATCGTCCTCCCCCACATAGCACCATGTGAGAGTCTATTAGTTCACATTCTAAAGAAATCCATCTCTGATTGTAACTTTTCAACTCAAAGTATTGCCGCTTATTAAGCTCCCAGCTTAGTATATCGACCGGCCGGCTCGGCAGCTCCGATATCGACAATCCCCCTTCCGACGTCCTCTTACTTGCTCCAATATGGCCATCCGGATGCGCTCCATATGTAGGCAGAATCTATAAACAAAATAATGACAAATTCTTAACAAATTCCTTATTTGGTAAAACATTTTATCTCTTCTAAACGTTCACGGAATTACCAGAACACCTTTATGTAATTGGCAGTATCTCTGTATTTCGGCGATAATTTTTGCTTTTCTGGAATCGCCTTTCACTCTCCCACATGGGAAATGTCTTTATCTAACGCATCATGTGTGTAAAACAGCGCATCCCTATATTGTTATAGTCAGCATATATGTTATTGCGGCTTAGTCTCTGACACAAATGTACGCAGACTTGTTAAACCAGGCGTGCTTTTCAAATGGGATGGCCAAAAATGTCGAAGACGCAGGCCACCCGGCTTGTGACAGACATTCGTCCTAGCGCTTTGTATATTGATAAGGACCCAGGTCCCTGGCCTCTTCTATTGTTGGGGCAGGCAATTGCCACTGTGTTCGGGAACAGCATCCCTCACTGAGAAATGGTCTAACGTTGTTCCGTTACATGTCAAGGCGAATATTTTACATTTTCACACATATGATACGTCTACTGCTATATTGCGTAATCGCTTGCCTCATTGTACAGCCCAGTACATGATCGCTTTAAGGTGATGGAAAGGCTAACCACCGATGACAAGAATAGGGCTAGGCTACCACTTCTTGAAGCCTACTCGTTCTGGATAAATAGCAAAGATAAGGTGATATCCTACAAAACACACCCTATATACCTTGAACCCTACGAACTACGGCTAGAAACAAATCATGTACATTTTCTGGAAGTAGACAGAAATCCAAATATTAATCAAAAAATAAACAATTATATTTCAATGTTA
The DNA here is from genome assembly GCA_031002005.1 of Vandiemenella viatica. Classification (NCBI taxonomy): domain Eukaryota; kingdom Metazoa; phylum Arthropoda; class Insecta; order Orthoptera; family Morabidae; genus Vandiemenella; species Vandiemenella viatica. The sequence goes on along the minus strand of JARYHS010009186.1, from coordinate 147,704,590 downwards.
GGTGACAACGTATTGAATATTTACAGAGATGGATCGAAGGTCCCAGGCAAAAGTAGAGCAGGATGCTCCTTCCTCTGCCCCAGCATAGGATTCTCTGCCCAGTATGTCCATCTTCTCAGCTGAAGCTAGAGCTCTTCTTGAGGCAGTTAAATAAAGCCGTCAATGCGGCCATAATAAAGTAGTGATTCTGACAGACTCCCTCAGTGTACTCAAGAGTCTGAAAAACACAACCTAGGACAATCGCTTATCCGTATTAATAATTGAAAT